>JAOSBK010000007.1:27105084-27130076 GCA_027568895.1 Erythroxylum shatona
ACTCCACACTCGAGGGACACGGACTCGGATATCACCAATGATATCGGGTTCGGGTCACTCGGGAGTGGGGTGTTACACTAAATTTCTATAATAAGAAAGAAATATATATTCACGTTAATGTCACATTAATTTCATAGAGTAAATAATTCGATCACAATTGTTTATGAAATCAAAAGTCTACTAAATGTGTTCAATCATCATTCATACAACAATCGAATCTTAATTACTTTACTCTGGATGAATTCCTATATAAAATTCATATAGACATATTACATAAATATTAAGACTTAGTTCTTATAAAACAACATATTGTATTAATTGTGCTTCAACCAACGAACAGTCTATAGGTAACGAATCCTACGCAGAAATGAGTTCACGAGTTCGGGTGACACAGTTCACGAAGCTCGATTTACAATAACTCTTACTATTTTCATTGGAAGACCTATAAGATAAAAAGTCCTAATCAACTCACTTTTACGCATCTCTTTAATAAATGTCATCACTAACAAATTATAAGTCTTCTCCTTAGGCATATTATTTTAGAGCATTCATAATAGTTCGCCTTGAGTTTGAGGTAATGTCGCAAGAAAAGTCATGTACTTTACTTTAACATATGCACAAGCTAAGCAACCTCCAAAATATAACTCTTGCATCATGTTATTAACTGCAATAACATGTTATGTTAGACCATCTCCACGCATTAAACGCATATTGACTAACTCTATACACATACTGCCAATTTGTCTCTTCTATATCTCACATCGGATAAGCTTAGACATTTGCTTAGTATTAGACATTTTCCTGAAAAACAAATTTTTAGGAATCAGAAAGGTATACTGTCTAACACATAGTGAACTTATGCTCATATATGAAAATAATTTAATTTATTATTTTTGTTTTATTTTTATCAACAATTTATTGAACTAATCAAAATATGCTTTTAATATCTAATCAATTAGAAACTTATTTCTAATTTAACTTACAAATTAGTTTTGATCTTAATTAGAAAACATATGTCTAATTTTAATTTACCAAAAAATAATATAATTAGAAAACTCACTTCTAATTTTGTTGATTTTAGAAACTTATTTCTAAATTTATTTTAACTAAACAAATTAGTTTATTTTTATTAAAACAATAATAATAATTTCTAATATTTTATATTAATTTAAAACTAATTTAACTAACTTAATTAGTTTGTGTCAATTAGAAAACATATTTCTAATTTTTATGTTACATTTATTTTAAAAACATATATCCAAAAACCTATTTATAAGGACTTGTCTTTTTTAACAACGTAATACATTAATAATAAGACAAAACCTTCTTTTGTCTTCTTTAACGATATAATGTATTAATAAGACAAAAACCATTCACTTTACACGTGCCTCTTTGTTGGTTAACAAATGCTTAACCAATGCAACGTTTGAGACAAAACAATATGTGCCTCTTTGTAGAAAAAGAAGAAGAGTCTTCTTCCTACGTTTCGCTGTTTTTCGTTTGTTTCTGTTTTTTTAATCTATATTCATCGACAACGCAACAACAACAACAATAAATTTGGGTGAATATTCACCCAGCGGTGTTGCACGGTGGTGACCCATAATCACCAGCAGCAAAACGCCACTAGTTTTGCCATTGTCTACAATAACATTGGACCATAAACTCAAATGTTTATTGGTCATATCAAGACTATAGTACATATATGAGAGGCTTTCATACAAGAAGAGTAAGGAACATACGCAAATGCAATAAACATACACAAACCCACAAGACAAATATCTCCTATCTAGTTCAATAAATACAAGTCCAGTATACGTAGGCAGACGCAAATCGTATGGAAAAACAAATTTTGTTTTTATTTTTTATTTTTTGAACATGGAACAAACAGTATATAGATCCAAAAAAATTAAAAATCACATATGCAAACTTAAATGTGGTAGACAATTAGGGAGTTCAAAAATAATTTCTCAAAATCCGTATAGAAAACTTGTTAGATAAGAGTAGTATGCGTGCATTTAACATAAAAAAAATTTACTTCAACTCTAATACCAATGTCAGATTATAAACATGATGAGACATTATCACATAATTCATATTAGACAAGATCATTTGTATATATATATAATAAACAAAGAATCACGTACTTTGATTCCTGATATAATTCCACCAATTAAAAAATGGTTAGTTACCAATTTACTGCAGAGCTCTTTTGTTTCTACTCTTTCCTTTATTACATAGAAGAAGTCAAGCCACTTCCAACGTACATTCTCAATTTATGCCTATATCATTTGTTTTAAAATGACCTCCATATAACTACCATCATATGACTACCTTTGCAAGTTATTTCAAGAGTCTAAGGTGTAATAATAACTTATAGACATAACATTATGGAATAGTCTCAAAATGGCTTTGGTAGTTTCCTGACAAGCATCATCTTAAAACATGTGATTTTGTTTTGACAATTTGTCTAGATATGGACGACCCTCTGCGAGTTGCTGAACACTGATGCGTAACTCAGATGAATTTCGACTGCTGTGTTCATTATGCACATATATCAAATAGACTTACTAATGGACAAAGTCTATGCGATGAATAACAGAAATGAAACAAGTTATATTTGGAGCAACTGAAGTTCTTATGCACAAAATTGTTCGTTCTCTTGTATTTGCTTCTGTTTAAACATCACAAATATGGTGATTCTATTACAACTCAAAACTTTCTAATAACTGGCGGCAAAGAAAGATTGTACAATCTTGAGTTAATATTTTAACGCTTCCGCAACAGTGGTCGAAATGCCTTTGCAATTGTATAGTCCAAAGCCTGAGCCGTCATGTTAAAGGCCACGATATACAAAGGAACTCGAAGTAGAAGATACCTAGTTCTGTCTATCAGGTATATAGGTGATCTTCAGTCTTAACTTTGACATCAATAAGCATCTTCCCTGGATCAAAGTCAGTAATGTTAAATTAGATGAAGGTTTAGAGTTTGATATGGCCGAATTGATCTTGAGGTTTTGGTATGTGCATTTGATTCACAACTAAAGAGTACAAGCACAACTAAATTAAAAAGATAGAGAGGGTGTTAATTATCAAATTTCCTATCAAGTTTGCAGTCACCAAACAGCAGTACTACAACCAACTGCGGTGAGAAGGAAAGAGAAGCTTGCATAGAAGAACTAGAGATGAACTTCAATGTCCTTGCAAAGTAGGATCCAGACATATAATGGGCAGCACAGCAAAATCATCATCCTAAGGTGTAATCATTTGAGAAATTTAAGAAACAAATTAATTTTACCTCATCTCATCTTTTGCCACAATATGAGAATCATTAATCAAAGATCTACCGTTGGACCTTTCTTCCTTCCCACCATCTGAGTCATAATCACCATTCCATATTCGACGTTTTGGTTTCCGCTCCATGTCCTCTTCAGCCTATTTTGAGTTTATTATTTAAAAAGTTCAGAAATGGAAATGACATGATTTAGTTTAACGAAAGTCAAAATTTTCACCAACCTCCTCAGGAACTTCAACAGTGGGTGGTGTCTGTTGAAAAGGTACACTGGGTGCATGAGGTAGTCTAGAAAGTTGCTCTAGCAGTATGTTCCTGAACAAGTTTTATGTAAGAAATTGTCGTTGAAAAGGATACGAGAAAATATGAATGTAAACAATTTGAAAGGCATTGAAGCACTGAATATAATGGACAGCACACTGGGGAGCAATTCACAAGTGCACTTGCATTTTGCAGCAAATTTCTATCCCCCAGAGAGATAAGAGAGATTCATAACAAGTGCAAATAACAATACTTCCTAGTATTTGAAATAAATCAATAACCATTTAAATATGGAAAAGTTTATCTCCTGATCACAGTAATGAAAAATAAGTGGAATGCCACAAGCAACTAAGAAATGAATACAAGATTATAAATTATGCATGGGGATAGTCGGCACTTGCGAGTGAATAAGCCAAAAGTAGGGTCATCAAGGTATTGCATATCAAGGCAACATTGCAGATCCCTTAATAACATAAGAGGTTGTGCCACGATCACAGCAATCCATGGCATAGCTAATCAGATTTCTAAACCAAACATGAAGCTAAAGACTCCCGTTCTTGATATCAACTATATTTCAATCTTCCAACTGATCATTAATTCACATAAAGACAAACTGCTTTGACTCTGAATTATTAAGGCTCTTTATGGCCTTATGAGAATAAAAATCTCCAACTGGATGTTCTAGTCATGTTACATGAACAATCAAGTCTGTAATTTCCTACTTTTCATTTCAACCCACTTCACAGTCCAAATTCTCAAGAGCAACTTCTTTTACCGAAAATATTACACATTGTTGAGTTGTATATAGCTATATAGTGATCAAATAGGAAGGTGCTTACAACTATTAATTGTATTTCCTATTCTAGGGTTAGACATCAACTATATATACATGTATTTTCACCGTATAGAAAATATGAATGAAAGATTTCTTTGAGTTTCACATGGTATCAAAGCTAGGTTTTTAGGATTTTCCGATTGCTTTCCGATCAATCTCTGGCGAAGTTCACACTTCGTTAATCTGGTGTTAGATCAAAGATCTAACATCACTAGTCTGTTCCTTTCTCACTCGCCGGCAAAACCCTAGAATCGCACCATCGGTAGCTGCTCCATGCACCATCACGCACCGCTCATCGCCTTGGTGGTTGGTTTTCAGATATCCCCCTCCGTCTCATCTTACCGTCACCACTCACCTGTTCAGACGACGACAACCAGTCGTTTCCCATAGCCCACGATTGATTTCGTCGTCGGAAGTTGACAGGAAGCGGCCCTCTTACCGAGCTCTTTCTTTGGCGAGCGTGACTTGTCACCGCCGGTGCCAACTACCTCAGCAGTCACCGGTGAATTGATTTCATGGCTCCTACAAATTTCAAGTCTTAATAAGGTGCTTTCCCTTTATTTAGAAACTAGTAGATAGTTCTAATTATACCTCATCGCTGCCTTTGTTGAATTGTGGTGTATAGGTCAAGGCTTAGCAGATCACTTAACTACTAGGGTTGAGGATATTGAAACAAATAAATCTGCTTGGGCTCAAATTGATGCATTATTGTGTAGTATGTTATGGAAAACAATTGATCCTCAACTCCACCCTATTTATAAGGCATACAGAACTTGTGTTGAGATATGGACTCAGACGAAATTACTTTATACTAGCGATCCAAAGATTGTATTCTGTAGTCTCAAACTTGGTTAATCTCAAAACAAGACATGAACATGTCTGAATTTCTTGATAGAATGGCCTCCCTGAAAACAGAATTCAACCTATCACTACCTACTGGTAAGTCTGCAGCAGAAGATCTTGCACAAAGAGAAATTTTTTATCATTCTTACTCTTACTACTATCAATCTTGAACTTAGCTCAGTACAAAATCAGATTTCGACAAGTCCTATAGTACCTTCTCCGGATGAAGTATTTGCTCGCTTATTTCGTGTTTCGTCACCTAGCATCATAACAGCATCTCCCTCAGTTAATTCTTCTGCTTTGGCCTCTCAATCTCAAAGTACTAACAGAGTAGAGCAGGGGGATCATGGTTGTCAACCCAGATGACGTTACTTTCGTTAATGGGGACATACTAAGGATAAATGTTATAAATTGCATGGTCGACCTTGAGCTGCTGATGTTGTTCATACTAATCAGTCCGACCTTTTTTTACTTTGAGTCCTCTACTCAGCCATCGGTGACTCTGACTGGTACTGATTATGAAGAGTATCTTAAGTATTAGGTAGTTAAGCAGTCTTCCTCCTTCGTTGCTTCAATAGCCCATTTGGGTAATTTCGTAGCATGCCTCACTAAGTCTTTCCCTTAGATAATTGATTCTGGTGCTTCTTATCATATCTCTGGTAACCCACACTTGCTCTTGCACTTTACTAACACTGCATCTTTTCCTCCTGTTACTTTAGCTAATGGGACTCAAACAATTGTTAAAGTTGTAGGTTCTGCTCAACCACTTCCATCCTTGCATTTAGAATTTGTCTTTTGTATTCCTAATTGTCCCTTTAATCGTGTATTCGTCAGTAAACTTACACAATCTTTAAATTGTTCTATCACTCTTAATAAAAATTCTGTTGTTATACAAGATCATAGTACGAGACAAATGATTGGCGCAAGACATGAGTTGCAGGGCCTTTATCATTTAAATCTACCTCCTTCACCTATAGTGTGCACTATTTCAGAATCCCCACTTCTAATTCTTCATCGTTCAGGTCATCTTAGATTTGTTGAAGCTTCAGAAGATGGTGCCTACTTTACCTACCTTATCTTCCTTAGATTGTGAATCTTGCCAGCTTGGAAAACATTTTCGAAGTTCATTTCCAAAATGTGTCAATAAATGGGCTACATCCCCCTTTGAGTTAGTTCTTGCAGACATTTGGGGTCCTTGTCGTGTCTTTTTTATTTTGGGATTTTAATATTGTGTTACATTTATTGACGATAATTCTCGTTGCACTTGGTTATTTTTAATGAAAGCTTGTTCAAAATTATTTTCCATTTTTAAATCTTTCTGTGCAAAAATCAAGTGCAATTTGACACTAATATTCGTGTGTTGAGAAGTGATAATGCACCCAATTCATGGCTTCCCAAGGAATTCTTTATCAAACCTCATGCGCTTATACTCTACAATAAAATGGGATTGGTAAACGTAAGAATAGCATTCATTGAAACTGCTCGTACCTTGTTTTTACACAATTGGGTTCCATCACAATATTGGGCAGATGTCATCTTAACTGCATGCTTCTTGATTAATCGCATGTCTTCGTCTAGTCTACAAAATCAGGTGCCCCATTTCATCATATTTCCTGATCAAACCATTATTCTCCCTTCCACGAGCCTTTGGCTCATCCATATCTCTTCCCCTAGTCAAGATAAACTGTCAACTAAATCCACCAAAGGTATTTTTCTAAGTTACTCACGTCTTCAAAAAGTCCACCAACGATATTTTTCTAAGTTACTCACGTCTTCAAAAAGGGTATAAGTGTTATTCTCCATCAACACACTGATGTATTGTTTCTGCTGATGTTACATTCTTTGAATCTTCTCCATTTTACTCATCATCTCCAACAAATATCACATTTCTCAATGAGGTCCTTCACATTTCTCAGTTAGGTCCTTCCAACTCCTTTCGTTACACCTGTTCCTTATGTTGCCCCTCTTTCTAATCCTCTTTAGAGTCTGTCCAATGTTCACCTCTTACTAAATCCTTTTCTACTAAGAATGGTACTCTTCCATATCATACCAATGATCTTCATCCTGATGATGAGACCCCTATAGAGGCTCCTATTGATTCGGCTCCTACTCTGGATTCCTCATATGCTGCAGTTCTACCTCTTGAAGATCAGTTTCCCATTGCCATCCGCAAAGGTACACAGTCCACTCGCAACCCTCATCCTATTTATAATTTTCTTAGTTATCGTTTATAACCATTTTGTGTCCACCTCTCTTTTGTCTCTGTTCCTTTTAATGTTCATGAGGCACTTAATGATCCCCGATGGCGTCAAGCAATGGTTGAAGAAATGACTGCTCTACATGCTAATGATAATTCGGAGTTAGTTTTGTTGCCCCCATGCCATTCCATTGTTGGTTGTTATTGGATATATACCGTCAAAGTTGGTCTAGATGGTCAGGTTGATCAACTAAAAGCATGTTTGGTGGCTAAAGGATATACACATATTTATGGGTTGGATTATTATGAAGCTCTCTCTCCTGTGGCCAAGATATCTTCTGTTCGCTTGTTTTTATCCATGGTTGTTGTTACAAAAGTCACCTTGGAACTTAAACTTACGCTCGAAATTTTTCGCTCACACCTTTTGCAAGGCAATCTCACTTAGATCCATTAAGTAAGATTTCAGCCTTAAAAACAATGTTACGGAAACAATAAGAAAACAAAGATAATCACAAGACAAGAGAGATACAGTCAACAACCAACCTTTATATTACTTTCCCTTAAAAAAATACAAGGAATGCTCTCTCAACTTGAATAGAAAAAAGCAGAACTCAGATGAGTTATATATAGGCATCTAAATTGAAGTTTAAGTCACATTCAGATTCAGATTCCCACTAAATCCGAACTACCTAAGATCGTGATAAGATCACATTTATCCCTATCAAATAATATCACGTGAATCAATTGGATAACACTCTCATCCAAATAGGGCTCTAATTGATAAGATAAAATCTAACAAGATAGCGTTTACATTTATCTAGAACACTAACATCCCTATCCGCGAAAATATTCACTATCTTCAGATATTGAGTTTCACCGCAACTCTAACTCTCATTCATCGCCACATCATCCAAGATCTCCCCCACGATCTCTATTCGCTGATGATGCCATGTGATCTTGCCGAAGCCCACTAGCACACTGGCCTAATCCAATGCTTCTCACAACAAGTTCGTTAGTCGTTGGTCTATCCATCCGAACATGGGCTAAGTCCTTAGTCCGTCAAGACCTTAACCTGGGTCGAGTCAATCTCCACAGGTCCGAGACCCTACCAAAATTCGTACCAAGTCGGATCTCACTCGCTCACGTTTGCTTTAGTGTTTTCGCATGCCTCCCTCATGCATGAATCCAACTAACCTTCCTCCTAAGACTCCTCATGAAAGGTCACTGAAAAGGGCTCTAAAACTTAGGGGTCTAACAAATCACCTCTACTGGATGGATTCGACGCCCTCATTGAATTAGTCTGAAGGTAAGCATTCACCTTATCCTCGAACTGCCACAAGGTCGTATCTTTCTCCCAAGTAGCTTCCGCAATAGGTTTATTCTTCCACTGAATTAAGAACTCGATCCGACGGTTATTTTTATGTTGACCCATGGTTCGGTGATCTATGATCTTCTTCACTTGATCCTCGAACTATTTTCTCACAACCGGTAGTACTCGCTTCACCTGCCTCCTATTTGGATCTACTGCATCCTCATAATAAGGCTTAAAAAATTAACATGAAAAGTAAGGTGTACTTTTAACCACTCAGGCAACTTTAATCGGTACGCTATGTTCCCTAGTTTATGTAGCAATTCAAACGGTCCATCATACTTCGATACTAATCCCCTATAAACTTGCTTGCACGAGATTTTCTTCCAAATCTACGAGGTAAGTTTCAACAGAACCTTATCTTCCACGTCAAATTCTAACGATCTCCTCTGAAAATTCGCTTGCTTTTTCATCCGTCGAGAAGTTTTACAAAACTGTCCCTCGCCTCATCCAACAACTCTTGCTTCTCCATATCAAACTTATGCGCTGCAGGATATTTGCCACCTATCCTTTGTTGAGCAATCTCTAGTAAAGTGAGATGTTGTTGTCCTAACATAATCTTAAAGGAACTTTTCTCCGTAGCTAAATATCTGTGTAAGTTATAATAGAATTGTGCAGTATCAAGTAAATTCAACCAATTACATTGACTTGCAATTACGTAATGCCGAAGATACTCCTCCAACAAACCATTGATTCGTTCAATTTGGTCATCCGTTTGTGGGTAATTTGTCGTTAAAAACTTCAAATCGCAACCCATCAAGTTAAAAGGAGACGTTCAAAATTGACCTATAAATATGGCATCTCGATCGCTTAAAATATCCGATGGTATTCTGAAATACTTGACCACGTTCTTAAAAAACAGCTCGGCTGCAACATCCGAGGGACAAGTTATAAGAGTTAGCACAAAGACCGCATACTTGAAGAGCCTATCAACTATCACCATGATTAATGTCATGTTATTCACTTTTGAAAACCCATTGATAAAATCCATTGAGACTGACATCCACAGTCTCTCGAGGATGGACAAGGGTTGTAGCAAACTAGCTTCCTTCTTCCTCTCTGATTTATCCAACTGACACACAAGGCACGTCCTAACGTAACACTCCACGTCATTCTCCATCGTCGGCCAAAAGTAGGAACGCGATAAGAGCGCTAGCATTCGTTAAACTCCTAGGTGACCAATCCACTGCGAGTCATGCGTCTCCTTCAACAATTGTTTTTGCAATCCACCAAAGCTCGGCACGTAAAACTACTCTTAGTTATCAACAGCCCATTATTGTTGAGCCAAAACTTACGTACAACACCCTTATTTACTTGAGTAATTAACTTACAGTATATGGTATCTAGCGAAGCTGCCGCCTTGATTTGCTCCAACAAGTTGGACTATACCTCCATGATCAAATAAAGGTAGCAAATACCTCCTTCCTACTTAGGGCATCTGTTATGTTATTGTGCCTCCCTGGTATGCTCCCACACGAAGTCATATTCAGCAAGAAACTCCTGCTACCAGGCTTGTTTTGCGAACAACTTCTTTCGAGTCCTGAAAAATGTATTAACAACATTGTCTGTCCAAACAACAAACTTGGTCCCCAACAAATATACTCGTCAAGTCTCCAAGCAATGCACCATCGCAAGCATCTCCTCGTGCGTCGAGTATCACTGCTCCGCACCGGCTCTCAAATGCAACCAAATGGCCCTCCTATACAAGGACTCCACTAATAGTTTTATCTGAAGCATTATTATGTACCTCAAATGGAAGATCGAACCCAGAGAGCTTCAACACCGGTTCGGTTGAGATCCCAGCTTTAAGTTTTGCGAATGCCTCCTCACATGCACTCGACTAATACTGCTCTTGCTTCTTCTTCAGCAAATCCGTTAATGGCATCGCTTTCTTGGAGTATCCTACTATGAACTGTCTATAGTAATAAGCCAAGTCGAGAAAACTCCGCAATTCTCGTACTATCGTAAGAGCATGCCACTCAACTATTGTCTTCATTTTCTTCAGATCCATCCTGATCTAACCCTTGCTTACCACGTAACCCAAGAATTTGATATCCAACTGAGCGAACTCACACTTCTCCATCTTCACATAGAGCTTGTACCGCCCTAATCTTTCAAACACTCGCCTCAACTGATCCACATGTTTCACCATGTTCGCGCTATACACCACGATGTCGTTTAGATAAACCACAACGAATTCATTCAAAATGCCGTACAACATGTCATTCATTAGGTTGCAAAATGTCGCAGAGGCGTTAGTTAAACCAAACGGCATAACTAAACATTCGTAGGATTCATACCGAGTTGCGCACATTTTTTGCTCATCGCCCTCAGCTATCCACACTTGCCAATACCCACTTCAAAGATCCAACTTTGTGAACATCTCAATCCTCGACAACCTGTCCATCAAATCTTGAATCAAAGATATCAGATACTTTTTTTTATCCTTACCTTGTTCAATATTCGATATACATCCACAGTGTACCGTCTTGCTTATTCTGAAACAATATTAAGGCGCCATACAGAACTTTAGATGGTTGGATGAACCCTGCCTCTAACAACTCACCAAGTTGCTTCTGAAGTTCCGTCAATTCCATCGAGGACATCCTATATGGGGTACACGCAGGTGGGATCGTTCCACGAACCAAGTCGATCTTATGATCTACCTCATGACATGGGGGAAGAGTTTTCGGCAACTCTTTCGACATCACCTCCCAAAACTCTCTCAACAAACTTGCAACCGAATTAGGGATTTCTACCACGTGGTCTTCACTGATCCCTCACATGGCAGCGAGATAGGTCTCCATTTTCTTCAACCCGTTCTCAATTCTCATAGCCGAAACATGTCCTACCGATGTCGCAGCATTCGTCGTTCCACCACCAAAACAACAACAATTCATATAGAAAGAATTTTGTTCATTCATCGGCACCATACTTCCCAAACTTCGGTACAGCATTACCTTTGTCGCTTTAAAGAAATCAATCCCCAATATCATCTCAAAATCCTCCAATGGTATGATGATAAAATTCATCTTGGCACGCCAACTTCCAATGCTGATTGGAACGTTGTAAACAATTCCAACAACTATTTGTGCCCTCCCCACAAGGGTTTTTATCCTTATCGAAGCCTTGGACACCCTCATGCCCAACTTCCGAACCATCTTTTCTCCTAGGAAATTGTGGGTCACACCAATATCCACCTTCGCGGTCATGTCTTTCTCCCCAACCTGTATACTTACATACATCGGTCTATCAAAAAGAACCAACTCAGCACTAACTGCATTAAGCAAAGTTATCGGATTCAGCATCGCATCTTCCAAAGATTCACCGTCTTCTTCTACAATTAGGGCGTTTAGCTTCTCCTTCTCCGAGCACTATCTAGCAAAGTGTAGATCGCCGCATAAGTAACAAGCAATCTTGTCCTTCTTCGAGGACATCTCCCCGTTCTTCGAGCCCCCATTTTGCTTGCCCTTGCCTTTGAAGTCTCCCTTCTTGAAATCCTTCTTCTTCCCCTTGGTCTTCTCCTATTGGGCATGACCTTTGCCCTTAGAAGAATTTGAGGAACTCACCTTAGAATCTTTCGTCAATCGAAAATCCACCAAAGCATCGACAATAGCGATTGCACCAATCACGTTCTTCACATTCTGCCTCCGTAATTCCATTTGAGCCCACAGTTGTAACCCGGATAGGAAATTGAAGAGTTTGTCTTCGTCTGACATGTTCTCACTATCCAACATTAGAGAACTAAAAGACTTAACATAATCTCTTACCGATTTATCTTGTTTGAGCCGCTTTAAGGCATCCCTCGCGAGCTAAGAAGTATTCATGGGAAGAAATTGATCCTTTAGCTCCTTCTTCATCTACACCCACATCTCCACGGGAGTTCTACCCGCGCTAATCTCTACAGAGGTCCTCGTCCTCCACTACTGCTTGGCATCCCCCATCCAAGTTCATGGTCGTCACATTGATCTTATCAGTGTCAGATGCTATAGCAGCTGCAAAATATTGCTCTATATCCCACAAGTTCTCCAACACCTTGGCGTCCCGCACACCTTCGAAAACCCTTAGCTCACGCACCTTCACCGATGATGAAAGCTGTGGTGTGGAGCTTTCGGTCCAATCCCCGTCTATCGTTGCAACGACACATATTAGAATAGAGATCTCGAATTGAGCATCCTCGTGTGCCTTCAACATATCCACCATCTGTTGCTACAACTGTTGGATTCGCGTCTCCAACATCTCGAACCGAGTATTGTGAGAAGTAACCCCTTCCTCCCCCCGAGGAATAGGACCAATGAGTGCCTCCACCCGAGTCACTCACTTTGTCAGATTTTCTATTGTCATTTCGAAACTCTAGCTCTGATACCAGTTGTTACAAAGGTCACCTTAGAACTTAAAACTTATACTCTAAGTTTCTCGCTCACACCCTTTGCACCGCAATCTCACTTAGATCTGTTTAAGTAAAATTTTAGCCTTTCCCAACCCTCAAAATGTTTACCTCGCACACTCGAAGAAACAACATTACAAAAGCAATAAAAAAACAAAAACAATCACAAGACAAGAGAGATACGATCAACAACCAACCTTTATATTACTTTCCCTCAAAAGAATACAAGGAATGCTCTCTCAATTTGAATAGAGAAACGCAGAGCTCGAATGAGCTATATATAGGCATCTAACTTGGAGTCCAAGTTACATTCAGATTCTCACTAAATTCGAACTACCTAAGATCGTGCTAAGATCACATCTATCCCTATCAGATAATATCATGTGAATTAATTGGATGACACCCCATCCAAATACGACTCTAACTAATAAGATAGAATTTAACAGGATAACATAAAGATAGAGTTTACATTTATCTAGAACACTAACATCCCTATCCGCGAAAATCTCCACTATTTTTAGATGTTGAGTTCCACTACAACTCTAACTCCCAATCATCGCCACATCATCCAAGATTTCCCCCACGATCTCTATCCGCTGATGATATAATGTGATCTCGCCAAAGCCTACTAGTATACTGGCCTGATCTAATGCTTCCCACAATAAGTCCATTAATCGTGGTCCATCCTAAGCCTGAGTCGAGTCAATCTCCACAAGGTTCGAGACTCTACCAAAATTTGCACCAAGTTCGATCTCACTCACCTACATTTGTCATAGTATTTTCGCATGCCTCCCTCCTGCGTGAATCTAGCTAACCTTCCTCATAAGGCTCCCCATAAAGGTCGTTGAGAAGTTTCCGGAGCTTAGGGGTCTAACAGCTGCCATTTGTAAATGGCCTCTCTATTAATTGGACGTTAAAAATGCCTTTCTACATGGTGAGCTTCAGGAAGAGATTTATATGGAGCAACCACCTAGATTTGTTGCTCAGGGGGAATCTACCTTAGTGCGTAAGCTTCGTCACTCTTTATATGGTTTGAAACAATCTCCCCGTGCCTGGTTTGGATGGTTTAGTAATGTTGTTCAAGAGTTTGGTATGATTCAATGTGAATCTGATCACTCTGTCTTCTATAAATATACATCATCAGAACAATGCATCTATCTGATTGTCTATGTGGATGATACTGTCATTACTAGAAGTGATCAAGGTGGGATTGAACAATTGAAGACACATCTGTTTTGTCATTTTCAAACAAAAGATTTGGGTTTACTCTGATATTGTCTTGGCATAGAAGTTGCTTAATCCAAATGTGATATTGTACTCTCTCAAAGAAAGTATGCATTGGATATTCTAGAAGAAACAGGGATTTCAGACTGTAGACTAACAAACTCTCCTATCCAATAATTCAAAGCTTTTACTTGATCAAGGGGAGTCACTTGCTGATCCTAGCCACTATCGAAGATTGGTAGGAAAACTGAATTATCTAACCATCAAATGACTTGATATTTCTTTCTCGGTTAGTGCTGTTAGTCAACTCCTACAAGCTCCATGTGATAGTCATTTGGATGCAATTATTCAAGTTTTGAGGTATATTAAGGGTACACCAAGAAAAGGATTATTATATGAAAACCGAGGTCATTCACAAATTATTGGATACTCTAATGCTAATTGGGCAGGTTCTCCATCTAATAGGCGATCTACTTCAAGCTTATGTGTTCTTGTTGGAGGGTATCTTGTATCTTGGCAAGATGTTGTTGCTAGGTCGAGTGCAGAAGTAGAATATCGTCCAATAGCTCTAGCAACTTGTGAGCTTATTTAGTTGAAGCAATTAGTTCAAGAGTTAAAATTTGCAGAAGTATCACAAATGAAGTTATTGTGTGATAATCAAGTTGCTCTCCATATTGCTTTTAAACTAGTATTTCATGAAAGGACCAAACACATAGAAGTTGATTGTCACTTTATCCGAAAGAAAGTTTTGTCTGGTTGTATCACTACTAGTCCAGTCAGTTCAACCAATCAACTAGCAGATATCTTGACCAAATCTCTCAGAGGCTCTCATATTGAATTTATATGTAACAAGCTTGGTGCATATGATTTATATGCTCAAGCTTGAAGGGGAGTGCTGAGTTGTATATAGTTGTATAGTGATAAAATAGGAAGGTGTTTACTCCTATTGATTGTATTTCCTATTCTAGGGTTAGACATCAACTATATAAACATGTATTTTCAACGTATAGAAAATATGAATAACAGATTTCTCTGAGTTTCACACACATTAAGGGGACTGTAAAGTAGCAAATACATGAAATAATTCCTCAAACTCACACAGCTGCTTTAACTATGATCAATACCTGTGAAAGTTTCCAAGTAGCCAGCTATACGCATGCATGAATTTTATTCTAACTTCCATAGAAATTAGATTGACAAACTAGTACTCAATGAGCAGTTAAAACATGTGAGCTTTCTCTCTATATCAATCATATTTACTTCATAAGACTTTTCTTTAATAGATCTCCATTCAAAATTTTGAGTCTTCATATGCAACTCAACAATTACTAATCCTGCAGTAACATCAATTTCACCTATAAATAAGAAACAGAATACTGAAAATCACCTAATTTTCTCCATATCCTTTGGTGCATTTAGGTTCTCCATGTAGCCTGGGTCAACATGAAGAGTGTAATCGGGACCAAAGTACTCATAGTACTCATTGTAAGGCAATTTATTATCAGGTTCTACTCCAACTGCAACTGCTGCCTGTGACACAATAACATAAGTACTCGTCACCAACTATAAGAGAGGTTAGGTTGACAATATACAAAGAGAAGGAAGAAAGAGACCTCATAGCACCAACAACGCGCAACATTCCGGATGGTATAGCCACCACCACCCAAGACCATCAAAGGAACATTGAAAGATCTTAGAAAACGAAGACAGTCCGCATGGCCCTTCACAGACAAGTTGAAGCACCCTAACCTATCACCAGACAACGAATCTGCCCCACATTGAAGAACTACTGCATCAGGTTGGTAGACCTCCATAACTTTTTGGATGATTGGTCGAAATAGACCACGGAAAGTTTCATCATCCAGTCCATCATTCAACGGAATATTCAAAGCATAGTTCTTCCCGGGACCAGCCCCAATGTCTTTAATGTGGCCTGACCCTGGAAAGAATTCTCCATACTTATGAAAAGACACGGTCATAACTCTGTCAGTTGTGTAGAAAGCCTCTTCAACCCCATCTCCATGGTGAACATCAATGTCTACATACAGTACCCTCTACCCAACAAGAATAAAGTAAACGCCAATCATGCGAAACACTAGCTTCAATAAGCACCAATATAAGCAAAAATAGTTAAAACGGCATTACCTTGTGAACCTTGAGCAACTCCAAAATGCCAAGAACAATATCATTAACATAACAAAACCCAGAAGCCTCGCTCTTCTTAGCATGGTGCAATCCACCAGCCCAGTTCAAAGCAATATCAGCATAACCCAGATTGAGTTTAACGGCAGCACCAATAGAGCCACCAGCAGAGGCCTGACAAAACCCAAAAAGTCCATCAAAAACCGGACAATCCTCACCGACGTTGAACTTTCTTAGATTCCTATTGAAGGACGGGTCCAAGACAGAGGTAGGAGTGACAGAGGACAGGAACTGAACGTAGTCCTCAGAGTGAAACTTGCGGATGTCTGTGGCGTCGGCAGGGAAGGGCCGGTTGATCTCCATCCGACGGTGGAGGCCGTAGTGGACGATCAAGTTGTGGGCCATACGGATTCGGTGGGGCTTCATTGGATGGCCTTGTCCGTAGTAGTAGTCGCCGATCGACGGTTCGTAGAAGTAAGTGACTCGTCGCTTGGTGGCGTCTGTTCCCGTCGACGGGAGAGACGCACCTTCGTGCGCGTCGCCCATGTCTCTTCCTTTTCTCAAAAATCGAAGTGAGCGAACGGTAAGTTCGAACTTGAGCTCTGAGAATGGCTAAATCACAGCTTTAGACCCTTTAATAATAACCAACAGGGGCCTGAATATTGAGCGTCTTAATAGAAAAGGGCCTCCAAAATGTACAAATTAACGTTAATAGAGCCTCTCATATTACAAGAGAACAGGGGCCTGAATATTGAGCGTCTTAATAGAAAAGGGCCTCCAAAATGTACAAATTAATTCTGGCTCTTAATAGAGCCTCTCATGTTACAAGAGCTTTCTACTAAGCCCAGAGAAGATTCGAGGGCTTGAGCCTAAATAATAATGAGAGGTTGGGTTCTTTTTTTTTTATTTAAAAAGTGTCCGTCAAATTTAATAATTGAAATTTTTAATTAGTTCAAATGATTTAATAGTAAAAATTTTGAAATATATAATTTTTTAGTTCAATTTTTTACTTTCCGATTCAAATTACTTTAATAACTCTTGTTATTAAAAACTGATTAATTATAAAATAAAATAAATCGGTTAATTTTTATTTAATAATTTCTTTTTTAATTAAACTTCAAATTATTCAATAGGTAAGAACAATTTTTTTCGATCATATTTTAAATTCTTTAATTTTATTCAATCTTTAATTATTTTATGACGATCTAATATCAATTAAACATTTCAAACCTTTAACATCTTATCTTACCGTTTTAACTTTCGTTCATATTTTTAAATCATTGATCAAATCAATTAAAGTTAGGAATAGAAAGTTTTGTCCAAGGTGAAGGTATTTATTCTTTAATTACATTTAGTGTTACACAATTGTCTACGAAATACATAGTATTAGAGAATTTTAACACCCTTTTCTAAACAAGAGTATTAAAATAAAGTTTTTATATGTCACCCTTTAAATATAAATTTTTATTTAACTTTATAATACTATTCAGAAATCTTACTAAAAGTCTGGATGATATCAAAATATTACAAAAATTGAACTCATGTTTGTCAATTTAGAGACAAAATTTTTAATAAATTAATTACTATATATTTAATTAAAAATAAAATAATTAACCTCTCATTTTATCATGGTCATAATTAACTAATTGCATAATTTAAAATTTTAGTTTATTAAATATTTTATTTATTAAAATTTTAGAAATTATGAGAAATTGATAGACTCAATTTACACGATGAACTATATTAACTTTAAAATTTAAAAACTAGTTGTATTTAACAAAGAAATGCTAAAATATTCAATATTTAAATGGTATTTGTAATTTTAATAAATATTATAAAATTCTAAATTGAAAATGAAAGATATAACAAAAATCGTGGAAGTCATACATAAGGCATTATGTCTTACGTCGAATCACAAGGCTAAATTTTCAATCAAATCCGAAAAAAGAAGAAAGGTTAAAACATACATTTCTAACCTCTTTTATTACGGGGATGACTTTTATCTCTGTGTACTACTGTACAACTGTACATGTCATATCATTGTCTCAGCCATTCCTTCTTGAAAGGGGCATTGCATTGCAAAGCAGGAGCAATTTGGACCAAACTTAACAATGAAAGATGTTTTATTGGTGTCAAATCAAGAAAAGATTTGAAATCAACTGAGGTCATGAAATATGTAATCTGGTTCATCTCTTACCTTTGTGATTAGACATGGAAGGTTTTATCTTTTAATTTTTTTTCCTCAAGACATTCTTATTGCAGGTTTTTTCTTTTTATTTTTTCCTCAAGACATTCTTATTGAGTTATCTCTCGTATCAAATCTTTTGTTTCAATTTTTTAATTATATTTTATTAAATTTTATTTATATATTTATATAAAGTTTACGTAAATATGAAAATAAAATAAAATAAAATATTATAACTGAAATAAAAGATCTAATCCTATTTTAAAAAAATGTCAAAACTATGCAAAACAAATCAGTTGACAACAAGTAAATGCAGTTAAGTAAGGCAATTATGTGATTAGATGAGTACTACCAAAAGTATCTGTAACGAGAGGAAAAGATAGTTCAATCATCATCCATCTTTACTTCTAAGTTTCCTGTGCTTTCTCATGTTTGGACTTTTGGATCTTTTGTACATCACATAGTAACTTAGAGTAGAATTCTCAACCGTTGGGTTAGATTCAAGTTTCTTAAAATTTGAGATTAAACTAAAAATTAAATTTAATTCAAATTTTGAATAAATATAATTTGATGGTACTCGATTTATTATTATTATTATTACTACTTACAAATTTATTAAATTTAAATTTAAATTATTAATTTGAAATATTAAATTTGGGTTTAATCAAATGTGAAATTTTTATTAAATCTAAACTTTAATTAATATTTTTATTATATCTAAAATTGAGATTAATTAAAGTGGGAAGAACTTTTCTTTAAAAAATTCACCGAAAATGTTTATTGCATCTCTTGTTATTTACATTTCGTAATGTTTTTCATTGCATTTTGCTAGGTATTAAATTAATCTAAATATGTAAAAATTGAAGTTCTTGATAAGTTTGAAGATGCACGATCTCAATTAAAAGGGGGAAATTATATCTTCGACCCTTATTTTTCATATCAATTTTTATTTAAATTTTTTATTTCAATTATTTCAATATTTTGAGGGTGAACCTTGGAGTAACTTTTTAAGTTGCTTATTTGTGACCATAAGATCACGGGTTTAAGTCACGGAAATAACCTCCTTGTAAAAATGCAAAGGAAAGGTTGCGTACATTATGACCCTTCCTAGACCCTCACAAAGCAGGGAACCTTATGTATTAGATACATTAACTTGACTTTTTTTCAACATTCTTTCATTGTTAAAAGAATCAATGTAATTTTTGTATTATGTGCGTGTGTGTGTATGTGTGTGTGTTAATGTTGCGAATGCCATATCGGACTTAGTACCGGACTGAGTTATGATACATTACTGTACCGATACCAGTCAATACCGGATACCATTTTGGATAAGTTTTTGAATTTATGAAATAGTCCCTACATTTTTTAAAAAATTTGCAAAATAGTTCATTATCAAATTGTACAGTTGTACTATATACTTTATAAGTTTACATTAACTATGTTTTCAAAAATCATAATAATAAATAATAGCCATAATTAATATGAAATAACAATAATTTTCAAATAAGAATAATATAAAGTATTTAAAATATACAATTTCATCATATAATAAATAATAATTACATCAAAAGTTCAAAACATCCAATAAAAATAATAATAAACATCCTTAACTTTCAAACTATTACAATATACCATAAGAATTCGTGACGAGGAACCAACCAAGTAAAAGTGAAACTTGTAACAAAAATATTTACAATTGCATTATATATAAAAAAAATTTAACATATACACCAAACATAAGTAAAATTAAAAGAAGAGGAAAAAAAAAAACCTAAAACTTCATTCAATCATCTATAGGAGGATATCCGCTATAATTACATTGATCCAGTTATCGTTTGGTACAAAATCCTCATCATTAAAAGGAGCCTCGTCATCATTATCGTTCAAATTCAATGTACCAAATGAAATGACAATGTTTTCCTAACCAAAATTATCTTCCAAGTTATTCACATCTATCAAATCTGATTCCTCAAAAACCCAATTAGCAATAAGATCAATATTATCAATAGATATTGGATATATTGAACTACTTATGCTATTAAGATTCCTAGTAAACAATAAAATTTAATTATTATAAAATTATAAGAAATTATATCGAAATTGTTAGTGATAATAACATACCTTTCCCGAAGCTTTAAATTGTAACGAACGAATACCAAGTCATTCGATCTCTTATGCTCTAATCTATTTTTTTTCTTGTAATAGATGAATTCAAATGTGCTACAATTCTATTCATAGTCCGTTGCATTCACACATTGGCTTAAAATTTGAATAGCAAATCTTTGCAATTTTGGAACACCGCTTCCCAATTGATCCTACCAAGAAACTGTTAATTGTAAGATAACAAAAGTACTATTATAAATAAAATAAAGTGATAATTAATTTCCAATAATTAAGAAAAAAGAAACAACTAATACTTGGAGAAAGTTTTGTTCTTTGTCGAATAGCAATCGACAATCCAAAATCTCCAAAAGACAACTTATAAAGCTCTATTTGTGAGTTTAAAAGATCTTGCATCATTTCATAGCCAACAATTGCTGTAATAGTGAATAACATTCCTCTACTAACTTCAACTTCCTTTGTAAAATCTGGTATGAAATATACATTAGGATTCAAAAATGCCTCAGTTGTAAGCAAAGGATAAGAATTTTTTTTTCCATTTCTCATTGATGATTGAAAGACACAATGTATACATAAAAGGCCTATGTTTTATATTAACCTTGATTGCTTTCTTTGCTCTTTCCATGGCATCCAAAAAATAACTCATTGTTGACTTTTCTTCACTATCAGCTAATCAAAACACCCTCACCAAAGGCTCACAAACTCGAATAACAAATTGACATTGAGACCAAAATTCTCTATCTTCCGGTATAATGCTGGAAACCTCCAATCTAGCACTAGACCTAACATATTAAGATGCAACACACTTATCACTTGTAAACATTCGTCTTAACTCTTTCTTCATTGAAACAAAAGACTGAAGTGATAAAAAATTTGTTGCAAATATTATCACACTAGAACAACACAAATTTCTACCATCAGTAAATTCCTTTCTCATCAAATTGAAAACCCATGCACAATTATAAATAAACTTGGTCACCTTGTTTGCTTTCTGTATAGTCTCATCAATAATAGGAAAATACCTAAGATCTGTTATATTCTCCAACATTAGGTCAATGCAATGTGTTGGCCCCCAATTTTTTTCTTGATGAATAAGTATGATTTACATCAATTATAAGGTCTTTATGAAAGTTTGTGGAGTTAATTATTATGTTGATATTAGAAAGATTATATGATATAGGTTGATTGAATTAAAGTGTTAAAGTTATAAGAATGTTCAATGGTGCTTTTGGCAAGACACTTAAGGATAAAGAACATAAGGCATATAAGGAAATGTTTGAATTAAGTTAGAGTTAATATGATGTTTAAGAAGATTAAAGGAGTTAGGAAGAAAAATGAAAGAAGGGGCTAAATGGGAAGACCAAAGGAGAGGAGAGGTATTTTTGGAAGGACAAGACCAAAATGTAGTCTTACATTTAAGAGAAGGAGAAAACTTGAATTGGGGCATTTTAGAAGAAGCTAGATGTATGGATGAGAAAAAAAAGGAGAAGAGAGAAGAAGGAGAAAGTTTCAGATTTGAGAGGAAAGAAAGAAGAAAAACTAGGGTTTCAATTTTCTAAGCCTCCAAAAGAGATTTTAAGGTTGTTCAAGAAGGGGAAAAAGGTAGAGGAAGAGAAGAGTTTCCATTTAAGCTAAAGATCTCTTCGTTTGGTGAAGAATCAAGGGATCAAAAGAGGCCTATTTCAGTTAGATCATCTCACGGAGTACACATTAAAGATACAGCAGGAAAGAACATTTGGTACCTCAGGTTGTTTCCAAAGAGAAGAGGCATTTTGAGCAAGTCTCTAAGCAAGAAAATTAAGATGCGTACATGTTTATAATAGAATAAATAAGCCATAACTGTTTTTCTTTAGATCAAAGAAGTTTACTGATTTCAATTGCATCATAAATGTTGCATCTATTGCTTTTGAATGATTTGCGAAATCTGCTATATGTTTACTACATGAATTGTGTGATGATTTATAAAAAGACTTTGCAAGTGATTTATGAAAAGATAACATGTTTATAAAGTCATGTTTTTGAAATATCTCAAGTATATGAAAAGCAAGTTTTCAAGAAGTGTCATTTTGGGCAACAAGTTTACAAGTTATGAAATATATGTTACGTGGGTTTGTGGTAGTCCCTCAAGAATTGTCGCGTGCACGTTGACCAAGTTATAGGCTTTTCCCGTCTTCCCCTAGTGACATGGAGCACTTTCATAAACTCCCTTAAGTTTACGACTACACAGGACCATTATATGGAAATATGTAGTGCATCATGTTTATGAATCTACCCAAACCATTCTGATGTGCTTATGCACTTATGTTTTGTTAATAAGTTTGATGCATTCACGTTTTGTAATTTGTGGATTTTGGCTGAAAGCTTAAGAAACATGCGTTTTATGATCTCAATGAAAATTTTCTATGACAAGTAAAATGGTTTCAAAGGTTTTGCTTATTTTTTGTTATAAACTATTACCCACGAGCTTTCAAGCTCACCCCCCTTTTTACCCTATCTTCAGGTGATAGCTAAGAGATCAAATGATTAAGAGCCTAAGGGAAATTCTCCGGATTTGCTTAGTTTGTATTTTAAGTTGGTTTTGAGAAAGCAACAAGCTCGTTTATTCAAGAACCTTTTGTAATTTAATATTTTGAGACGGTGATGTAATGTGGCTTAGAATGCCATTAAAGATTTGTAAAACTTTATTCTTTTGCTGATAATAAAATAATGATGTATGGATGATGTGGGTTGAAATTAGACATACATGAAGAAGTTATCAACTTGAGTTAATGATTTTGGAACATGAATTGTTGATACATATATGTATAGATAGATATATATATATACCTAAGTGAGATTTATGGAAAGGAAAGACAGGAATTATGATTGATCAGATGTAGTTCGATGTGATGAGACAAATGAGTTAAGAATTGAGAGCTTCATAAAGTCAGATGGGTAACTGAATGGTTGTGTTCAGGACATTCCAAGGTTACACAGTGCAAAATTACAAGTTTTCCATAGGGGTAAATTTTGTGATATGACTTCAGGGGAAAATCTGGATTAATTTAGGCAGTTTAGGAAAATATGCCTTCTAGAAAGTTGTAGGTCTTTCTTTTAGTTTTCCAACAATATATAGTATGGAATTTTTTGACCTTTGGATTGAAAGTTATGATCCTTAGAAAGGAAAATGCTTAGGAGTATAAAGATGCATCGTCTGTAAAGATGTATCATCTGTAAAGATGTATCGCCTGTGATGACGTCATGTAACATCCTGTTACTCATGTGAGAGATTACTGATAAATTAGGAAACACATCTCATGCTTATGCATACATAAGATGCACATGCACATGAATATTGAATCTTTTCAGATAAAGATAATTGTACATGTATTCATTGACAATTTCTGGGTATAATTGTTTATATATGTGAATATATTGGGAAATGTGGTTTTTATATGTTGAAAATTGATTTGGGGAGTGTATAAATTGATTTAGAATTTTTGGAAAATTTTGGAGAAATTTCTAGAAATTGTAGGGTATTTTTGGACTAGGAAAAATTGCCAGGTGGCAAAACAATTGTTAAATGATAGTAGAAACTTTTTTCCAATGGCAATAGAAATTTTGATAAATGACTTTAGGAATTATTGACAAGTGCCATTGAAAATTGGGAGACAATTAGAATAGAAATTGGACTTAGGTTATAAGAATTGGACATGTGGCAATTGACATAAGTCACTAGCCAAACATGGCCTTAAGTCCACTACTTTTTTTGATTAAAAGCCTTTCACCCCTTTTTGATTTTGTCATTCATGAAGCTTCTCACAAAAAGGGGCTATTGGTGTTTATTTTGGATCTCTCCACCATTTTCGTAGCTCGTCTTCTCTTCCTCTCTTCTTCTTGATTTTTGATCACCTTTCATGCTACTCTTTCATCTTGCTTTCTCTTCCATTCTCACCAAAAACCCAAACCTTTCAAGCTCAAGATGATGATGATCGTGAGATGTTGAAGAAGTTAGGGATTTTTGAGTTTCTTGAAGATTTTGAGGAATTGAGAGCTAAATCAAGTAAGAATCTTGTCAAATATTATGGGTTTTAGTTAAATGAAGCATTTGTGATGTTAATTAGAAGTTAATTTCATGAAATTGTGTTTTGGGTATATGGG
>JAOSBK010000007.1:27142435-27153130 GCA_027568895.1 Erythroxylum shatona
GTAGGACTTCCCAAGAGGTCACCTATCCTGATACTCTTCTTACCCTAGCACGTTTAACTTCGGAGTTCTGATGGAATCCGGTGCGTTAGGGCATGAAAAATGCATTTATAAGGGGAAGGTATCCATAGCTTTATAAGGCATGCTTCGTTCTCCTTCCCAACCAATGTGGGATAGAGCTCATAGCCTTAGTGCTGGCTCTGATACCAATTGTAACAGCCCAGACCACCCTCTTGCAGATATTGTCCGCTTTGGGCCAAAGCCTTCGTGCCAAGCATCCACACGGTTTTGCTTTCCCAGCTTGTAGATCTCCTTCATGAGTGCATTGAGGTTGATGCAGGGTGAATGTGAGGCTTCTCTAGCCCATGTGATTGATACTAGAGCTAAGCAAAATGTACAGGACATTCCCTTGGTTAGGGAATTCCTGGATGTGTTTCCCGTCGAACTACTTGGTTTACCTCCAGATCGGGAAACAGAGTTCACTATTGATCTAGTTCCAGATGCTACTCCTATATCTATTCCTCCATATAGAATGAAACTTGTAGAGTTGAAAGAGTTGAAGGCTCAGCTTGAGGAATTGTTGGAAAATGGTTTTATTAGACCTAGTGTTTCACCTTGGGGAGCTCTAGTCTTGTTTGTGAAAAAGAAAGATGGGCCTCCACGAGGGAGAGGATATCCCGGTAGCACTAAGACTATGGGCTCTATCCCACATCGGTTGGGAAGGAGAACGAAGCATGCCTTATAAGGCTGCGGATACCTTCCCCTTGTAGACGCATTTTCCATGTCCTAACACATCAGATCCTATCAAAACTCTGAAGCTAAACGTGCTAGGGCAAAAGTAGTACCAGGATGGGTGACCTCCTGGGAATTCCTGAAAGAGTAGTGCCCTAAAGAGGCCTACACGCTGGAAAAGCAAAACCGTGCGGGTGGTTGGCACAAAGGCCTTGGCCCAAAGTGTACAATATCTACAAACGGGTGGTCTAGGCTGATACGATTGGTATTAGAGCCAGTACCTGAACTGACGAGCCAGCGAGGATGCTAGGCCTCCACGAGGGAGGGGATATCTCGGTAGCACTAAGGCTATGGGCTCTATCCTATATCAGTTAGGAAGGAGAACGAAGCATGCCTTATAGGGTTGTGGATACTTTCCCCTTGTAAGCGCATTTTCTACGCCCCAACGCGCCGGATCCCATCAGAACTCCGAAGTAAAATATGCTAGGGCAAGAGCAGTACTAGGATGGGTGATCTCCTAGGAAGTCCTTTAGGAGTAGTACCCTAAAGAGGCCTACACGCTGGAAAAACAAAACTGCTCAGGTGCTTGGTACGAAGACCTTGGCCCAAAGCGAACAATATATGTAAGCAGGTAATCTGGGCTATTACAATTAAACTGTTGTATGGCAGCATGATCATTTCCAGAAATTACTAAACTATCTTTGTAAATAAGGACATATTGATCTCGATACCATGTTTTTGTAAGGTTAACAAGGAAAATCATAATAGGATCATCTTAGGCCTTGCTTTATCCTATAAAGGGATTTTAGAAGTCCACACACCATTCGTGAATGTTGTTCTTCTAATCTTGAGGGAATTTCATATATTCCTCCTCTTTAATATTGTTATGTAAAAAGGTGTTATGTATATCCATTTGATGTAATTCCTGCAAGTTTGTTGCCGCTATAGTCAAAAATATCCCGAAGATAACCATCTTAATAACTGGAGTAAATGTTTTAAGTATTTATCAACTCCCACAACTTGATGGTTGCCATAAATCACCAAACGAGCTTTTAATCATTTCTTAAAATGGTCTTAATTATATTTTATTTTAGGGATAACATATTCAAAATTGTTTAACCTTTTAATTTTTTTCTAATTCAATGCCCAAGTTTTAAAATTGTCAATTGAGTGACCATCCTTTTAAAACTTCAATTTAAAAGATTAGTTTTTATGGTATGACATGCCTACTAAATGTCATATAGATATCCATCTATTGATCACATTAATAAAAACAAATGTTTTGGACTGAATTGTTAAGGTTTTAAAAGATTAATCACTTAATTGAAAAATGTAAAAATTTGGGCATAAATTGAAAAAATTCTAAAAAATTTTGATAATTTAAGTATGATTATCCCTTTATTTTACACACCCACTTATAGTTGAGTGCTTTCTTCAATAGAGGTAAAGGTTTCACCACCCACGTCCCATCATCTTCAAGCGCTTGAATTTCATGTTTCATCGTGTCTTTAACTTCCTCAATGACAAATATGGGCTCATGACATAAAGTAATGGCTGGAAGAAAATTTTGATGTCACAATGAAAATTTGTTATAATTCACATAACTGAGGGAAGCATTAGAGCAAATGAACTAGTGGAGGTGTTCAAACAGATTGTATTAGTGATATAATTGTGTAGGAAAGTGGACGACTATTTAACTAAATGTTCATGGCCCAGTTGAGACTTGTTATGCTACTCCTCAATAAAGTGCATATCCTGGGTTGCCATTTCTTCCTCTTGAGTCACTTCACCTTCATTACTTTCACCCCCTAACTTTAGCATGCACCTTCATCACATTCACCCCCTAACTTTAGCAGTCCTATTCTCTTCGTGATCGGTAACATTTCTAACCTCTTCCCTCATATCATCTACATATGCATTCCTCATATCACTCCAAACTCTCTCAAGATCGTGATCATCTATTCCCCCAATAAAATCACTTCTTATATATGGGAGTCTTACTATAGTTGGGATCATCTTAGGCAAATGACAATTTAGTCTTAAAGAAATCAATATCTTATGAAACAAAATACTCCCCTTTTTAGATCATATAATTTCCAACCTTTTTTCCCGTAAAGATACCATCAAAGACACAGCTATGGCTTCAACTTATAAATTTATTCCCTTTCTTACCCTGATTGTGGGCATAACATAAAGAACCAAATAACAACAAATGCTCATAAGAGTGCGGTTACCTATTTAAATAATAAAGCCCATCCTTTCATAAGTTTTGTTCATTCGCACCAATCAACTTCTTCAAAATACAATCATGTATAACATATTAATTATTATGAATTGGACAATACAATTTGACTGATCGATCAACTATGATGCAGAAATTAAATTGTAATTCAACATAGGTAAATAAAAGATAATTTCATCCTTCAAGTTTCCTTCAAGTATCATTTACCCTTCCTTAATTGTAGTAGTATGTTGCTCATCAGGTAGTCCAATAAGACATTCAGACATCAATTCATATAGGCTCTCCAAACTCCCGGGGTCATATGATTTAATACTTCTATAGCAATGATCCCAAGAATATCTTTATGGTTCTTAGTCATTCTCTTATGTTAAATTTTGTAAGATTGGAACCAAATAAATTGTGCACATATAATCCTAAATAAGGTTCCATCCTAAAACCAATTGGTGATGGAAAGAGTAACTCACTAGGCTTATATGCATGCTTAAGGTCATATATTCTTTCTATGTGGGACAAACTCCCACTTGTATTTCAACATGTCCCCCTCATATGTGGGTTAATTTAAGGCCCAACACGTGGCACAGTCTATCGTGTTAAGGTGGTGAAGGCTAACTCAAAAGCAACCTACGCTGATACCATGCAATATTTTGTAAGATTTAGCCCAAATAAATTGTTCACATACAGTCTCAAATAAGGTTCCATCCTAAAACTAATTGGTGATAGGAGGAGTAACTCACTAGGCTTATATGCATGCTCAAGGCCATATATTCTTTCCATGTAGGAGAAACTTCCACTTTGCTAGTACTAGGCTTATAATTGTTCATTATATGAAGTAACGTTTGCCACTAGTCCTTATACAGGCATTTGCATGTACTATACCACCTTATTCTCAACCTACACTATTACGAGGATGTTGTTGATGTTGTTGTCCTCTCCCATAATCTTCAGCTCTTCCTTTGCCTCAAGTATGGTCCTCCCACCAATCGGGATACCCTATTATTTGAATAATTTGCGACATCATGACCCGCTCAGTTGCAATTTGAGTAGACAAATGTTTTGTCCTTCAACTCACCACATCCTTTCATCTTAATGCTAACTTAAACAAGAAGTCTCATTGGCTTCCCTTATTCTTCTTTAGTGTGGTTGATGATCCACATCCTGTCCTCTTGAACCTAGGTCATGTTGTTCATTGTAAGTAATAGATCCATAGTAAGCAAGTTGGATCGAACGGTGCTATAGGCCACATCCTCCAACCCTATAAAAAAATTGATGCATTCTTTCCTCTTCTCAGTGCTTCCATAATTGTGCTCCAATATCACACTAACATCCTGCACACCTATATATCGGAATTTGCTTATAATTCACCGACTCCTCCTATAGGGCTTTCATCTTACTATAGTAAGCAACTATAGACAAGCTACACTACTTAAACTCGGCCAAATCAATTTTTAATTGCCAAGTCTAAGATCCATTCATAATGAAAAATCGTTCTTTGATATCTTGACAAGGGTCTTTTGCATTCTCCATATACGATATGTTTAAACGCAAATTAAGTTTAATAGTATTTAGAAACTATGACACCAATATGGATAAAACAATACACCATTCGTCTAACTCAAAGGACTCTTCTTTTGGTTGTTCAATGGTTCCATCTATGAAACTATTTTCTTCGAACACACAACAAAGTTCTTTCAGCATGAACCCATTCCTCATAGTTCTCCTCTCATAATTATACTTATACAATCACATTCCTAAGATTGTCGTTGTAATTCAAATCATAAGTAGAGTTTGTCTTCTTCAAAAATTCTTTATTTGGTTGTTCTTGGTCGCTTGCCATGGCTTATGCAATACAAGGTCTTAGGATAAATTTAAAATCTTCTTCTACCATTATAAATAATAAAAAATTGAAAGTTTTTAAAATTATTTTACTAAAACATCATATTAAAATAATGATTGTGATTTCTATTATTATAAAACAAAAGATAATTGACAATTGAGCACAATTCTGATCCTTCTTGCCCTTATCCAAGGCCGGATTGGGGACATCCAAAAGGTGTGACCCAAAGGAGAATGAGCTAATCATTTAGGGGAAGGATGCAGGGAAATAGATGGTCTTCTGATGCTTTACTTTCACTATCATTTTGTGATCATCATCTCTTGAAAAGGAAGTCTCTTCGTTGGATGATTAAGACAACCAGGAAAAGCACTGTGCCTTTAACAGGCAACTATATACAATAGCTGTAGTTTTAGTGTTACAGCTTGAGAGTTTTAAGGTACTGTTTTGGAGTGAATTTATTCTTCATTGGACTTCATACATATGCCTATGAAGAGTCCCATCAAACGTAGAGTGTATTATGTCAGTCCACTTCACGAACTATTACAAATACAATTCGTTCAACCGTACGATCTTTAAATCAAAGTGAAGCATAAGATACAACTACTTAATCTAACATAAATTGCATGATACTACAAACACAGATTAATTGGATTTTAAGGCTTAATTATTTTTGATGTGAAGAGTTTGACTTTTAGCATTAACCAATTGAGACGAATTAAAGTGCATGCAGTGGCGTATACATCTTACTCTCATTAAAGCGGACATTGGACATATATGGATATGATGATGGATTAGATATGTTTCTTGATTACCCAACAACAGCCTAGTTGTGCGGACACGACTTAAGAGGCCATCGCCATTCCATCACTGTACTTCCCACGTTAACCCTCCAATTTAATGGCAATTCAACTCTACCTCTACCGACATGAGTGAACTCGAGATGAAGGTTCCCCTGATACATATTTTCTTCGTCTCCGAGAAGCTCTTAAATGCACAATCACTTATTCTAAATAAATTATTTAAATAATTAGCAATTTCAATTTAAATAATATGAATTTATCTTCTAACAATTAGAAATACTTGATGAATCCTTGTCAAACTTTGAATTAAAAAATTTCCAACACTTGATTATACCTAAAAAGTGATTTACCAAAAAAAGTTCTTAAAAAATCATGTGAAATTACAAATTGGTATGTAAATGTGAATCAAATTAGTTAAGAGTAAGGCTACGTATTAGTGGTCTTATAAATTTTATGTTTTAGCAAAATTTGTGTTTTTCAATCCTTGAGAAATTACAATAATTAATAAATGCAAATTAACAGGTGAAATAAATTAATTAGTAGACTAATTTTCTGTTTGGATGAACTTATAACAGCAGAACTTTTATTAGCAGAGCTTTTGTCAGTAAAACTTTTCTAAGAAACTAGTTAATTGTTTAGCTGTCAATTAAAAAAAACTTTGTTGAAAGAACTTCATATAGTAGATTGTTTGATAACATAAAAATAAAAAATATTTTTAATTGTAACTATATTTTATTCTGTAATAAAAATTATTTATGTATATAAAAATTATTTAAAGTATATTAAACAGTATGTAAAGTACAATATATTAATTATTATATAATTTTAAACCATATGAAACATAAATAAAAATATATCTAACCGATTTTTTTATATGAATTATATCATAAGTAAATCTAATTTCAAAATGAAATATTAAAACATATGAAAAAGTCAAATACTATTATATAACTCCTAAAACAAACGTGGAGATGAATTTGTAGATATTGTAAAAATTATGTGTAAATATAATAATAAAATAGACTAAAAATAAACTCATTAATTGATATGAAAAATCTACTTAAAAAATATTTTGTTTAGAAGTTTCAAATTTGAGCTTTTTAAAAAGCTATATTTTGATTGCTAAAAAAACTATATCTATTAAAGAAGTATTTTTTATTTTACAATCAAACACTTATTTTTTAAAAAATAAATTTTGTAATGAAGAAAAATATTTATTGAGCACTCAAAAACCATCCACCACTAAGATCAAGTAACTTATAACCCAATCTTCTGATTTTTAGAAACAAAAGATTCTAGGCTACTTATTTTAAACACTTGGCCACTCCTCTCGTACGTTTTTAGAGAATAACAATGACAAAAAATACATTTTTGCAAAATATTTCAAAGTTTCAAGTATTAAATGTGTATTTAAAAAATTCCAAAGGACCTTCTCCATGAGTGAGATAAATACGTAGAGAGAAGTGACGTGGGACAGAGGCAGAGCACTGGGAAGATGTGATATGATCTGTGGGATAAAATCATAGCGGAGCGCATCACACATGGAGAAACAAACACCCATCCGTGTTGTAGGTCGTCGTAGTGTTGAATCCTTATTTTTAATAGAAATACCTTTTCAATCATAACATAAAAATGCCATTGTAAAAATAACAACCACAGTTTATATTATTTTTATTATAACATAATATAATTTTCACAACTATTTAAAATTATTAAAAGGAATTACATCATCTAATATTTTCAAATCCCTCGTTTTTTAATTTGCTTAAATTTTATAGAAAAAATATATTATTACTTTGATATCAGAAATTGCCAAGTCTAATATCGTCATCTTGAGGTTATTAAATTTCCAAGTACGATCTTTCTCTTACAAGTTACATATACCCTTTTTGATTTGGACTGATACCGAAACTTAATATAAAATCCCTCAGGGTAGGGTCCCATTAAGCGTCATTCGACGTCAGATTTTCGTCCAGATCCTGCTGCATTCGCACCATATTCCCCACATAGCAAACATGGGTTTAATTTGCTGTCTGATTCTTGAAGAAGATATATAAGAAGTATAATAAATCATTACAAGTCTCGACTCCAGACAAATTTATGTCCATATATATTAAAATCATATGATAACATATATACATTTATATATATATATATAAACTGCCAACTAAACATGTCATATTTGGTGTGAGTAATTCAGCACTCTCATCCCTTAACTAGAGGTCTCAAGTTTGAGTTTTGGAAATAGAGAAATCTGTTTAACATGTACTTTACTCCTTATTGGCCGACTCAGTCTGTGCAAGGATTAGTCTGAATGTGAATGACTTATCCTTGTCAAAGTTGAGACCCTCCAAAAACACTTAATGGTTTTAAAAAAAAAAAGCTGCCATGGTCAAGCTGGTTTTTCAATTTCTTAAACACAAACTGTTTTACCAATTATTATATATACATTTAAAATTCATTCTGTATTATTTATGAATGTCATGTATGTAAAGTAAAATGAAATTCAGGGAATGGAAATGAAGGCCAGGTGAAATGGGCATATATTTTCTCAAGGTGACCGATTTGTTCTATTTTAGTTTGCAACTTAAATTAAGAAAAATGAAGCAAATTATCAAACTCTTGTTCTCTAAGGAAAATGGTTCAATGCTTCTCACGGTTGTTATGTTTAAAGCGTGAAACTATAACTTAAACTTGCTAATCTTTGTGTTAAAGGTGCATTTGGTTGTTTTGAAAGTCACTAATCAAGTTGAAAAGAAAAACATAAAATGGTTTGTTATTGTCTAGTCTGCTTTTCATTACTTTTTGACTATTATATACCGTCACAAAAGTCTGGAAAAGACAGTAAGCTAAGGACTACATGAAAATAGAGAGTGTGTTTGCGTAACGTCTAATAAAACAACTGAAAATGCCATGGAATTTCTCATCTAAAGAGCATAACAAAACTCAATGTTTGGCCATAAAAAACAGGGATTTGGCAGTAGTCTCTTTACTAATTTCGTGCTGCAACGATATAAACATGACGCCCACGAGGGCGTCAACTTCTTGTAAGTCGTGTGCATACGTTTTTTGAAACATTTTCAGCTATTTTAGGAGATGGAGATAGAATTTTCAGAGTGTAGAAGAGCAAAGTTGAAGTATGGTGTTGCTGAATACTATGATAGTGAACTAAATGGAGTCAGCTATAGTAATTCTACCATTTCAAAAAAATATGCTAGACATGTTCAATTGGGTAAAATGTTTGAATCAGATCGTGCTACTTTAAAATTCAATAGTCTTTTTGTAGCAAACCAAGGGATTGATTTGCTTTTGGACACGCTTTTATTTGCTCTGCTCTTTTTCTTTAGACGCTTTTGGCATGAAACTTGAAACTTTTTAAGAGATATTTTTGTTATTATTAATCTAGATTTAAATACTAAAATTTGAAACATTTCAAAAAATTGGCAAATGGGGTTAGATTGAATTGGTTACTTTGGTCATAATTAATATACTTTGTAAATGTAATTGTTAATATATGATTAGTTAAAGATAAAAATATGTTATGTCTGTTAATACCAGTTAAATTGGTTTCATTAATTGCTTCTTAACCTTTATTTAATTAGTTATTTATGATTAGTTTGTCAAATAGACATATTTGAAATATGGTTTACATGTTATTTTGAGCATTGGTGGTTGGATTCCAATTGTAGGTGATAGCGAAAATGTGTTTTACCTATTAATATTAGTTAAATCAAATTTCTCACTTAATTTTATGTTAATGGCATGTTAAATATATTTATTTGAAGTATGTAATTATTGTACGTACTCCATAGTTTATCTATTCTCTGTCTAATGACAATAATTGTATATTCTTTTTTCAGAAAAAGATAATAATAGAAATTAATTAATAACTATTGAAAGTTTAAGTGATATATTTAGAACTTAATTAATTATAAGATAAATGCTTTTTGATATGCAAATTCAAAGTTAAACAATAATTTTGTTTTGTTGAAGTTGGTTTGATTTCACTTATGTTTTTTTTACTATTTTTATTTTTAATTTTTTGATTTTTAGAATAAAAACAAAAATGTTAGATTGTTAATATTAATATAATTACATTTTTATTACTGATAATAATTAAATATTAAATAAAATTTAGAGATAAATTAAGTAAATAATTTTATTTTAATATCTTTTGGAGCAAAAAGTGAACATTTGTAAACAAAAATAATAGATGAATATTTATTTCTTTGTATTTTAATCATTGAAACTAACCTCAATATTGTTTATAATTAAGAATCTAATATTTTAAAATTATTCCACAATTAAATCTTTTAAAATTAAAAATCTATGTAATTTAAAAATAAATTCAATATTCATTTATTTATTAAATTATAATAATCATAATTATTAACTAATTAATGTAAATAATTAAGTAGTGTATATTAAGTTAATGGTAAGTCAGATTATGAAAGTAGATGAAAACATAAAACTAATTACTAATTTTATGATTTTCATATTTAAAAAATTTGAAAAATAAAAATAAAACCACAAACTCAACTAAATAAAATTAATTTTAAAATAAAAACAAGAAGCTCTTAACTTATCTAACACCAAATTCATCTAACAGCACTATTCTAGTATTTTTATCACCCTCGTAAGAATGAAAATTCGTTTTGATTCTACTGCAGACAAGCTTGATTTTCCAACATTCTAAAGTATGGCAAATTACAAACAAGACCTCGTGTCCCATCATTGCTCTAAGCATCATCCAGTGCGTTTGAATAAAACTCGGGACCATTCTCATGGATGCGGACCGTATCAGTTGGTACCAGACTAAAATTGGTATATTATATTAAGTTTTGTTATTCAGTTTAAATGCTGATCGATAATGATTAGTTTCAGTTATACTAGCCGGTGCTCAAAATATTAACTAAATATCGGTTAGTATTAAAAATTTAAAAAAATTGAAGAACTTTTTTTATAAAATTTTCAAAAAATTTTCTGCCTTTTTCCTATCTTTTTTTTTTAGTTTTTAAAATAATAATAAATATTTTTATTACTAATAAATTATTTTATTTAAATTTATTTTAATATTTTATATAATATTT
>JAOSBK010000007.1:27154892-27166496 GCA_027568895.1 Erythroxylum shatona
ACTAAAACTGTACAACTGTACAATATGATAATAGATTATTTTATAATTTTTTAAAAAAATTCAGGAATTATTTTATAAATTTAAAAAATTACCCGAAATGATACTTGGTATTAACTGGTACTAATATAGTACTGTACCAGGACTCAATCTATACCAAGTTTAGTGCGGTATTTGTCACATTGCTCGAGACTGCTTCTTTTTATAATTAATAAAATATTTAAAAAAATTAAAGCATAAATTTATTTTATGTTTTTAAAATATAAATTATATAATATAATTATAATAAGAGAAAGTTGCGATTTATGGTTCTAAGTTTTATTATTGATTTTTAAAAAATGCCTTCAACATCAAAGTACATGGAGCCCACATTAAATGATACCAAAGTGTCGGCTATAGTTATTGTCTCATACTTCTAATCATTATTAAGTTAAAAATACATTTCACATATCCCATTTATGGTTTTCCCTTTCTACAAAGTACCTGGCAAGGAAAGGGTAATAAAAAGCAGGCCTATAAGGATGGAAGCTTCCTATAAGAACCTACCCTAGTGAAGAAAAATGGAAAGAAAGAAAGGATCAAAATGTCTGAAGACGTGTTGTCAACTCAGGTACAATCTTCCTAGTCATCTCATTCCTCCCAAAACGATGTTGACTGATCATAATATTATTTTTCCCCTGCTTTTTTTTATCAATTTTCATTAAAATTTAAATACATTACTATTATAATCTATTCATAAAATAACCTATATTTAAATTAAACTTAGTAATAGTGTCACAATTAATGCAATAAAATAATGGTTTATTCAATTGAAAGTTTTAAAATTAATTTAAAATTATTAAATTAGTTTTAAATAAAATAAAATTAATTAAATATGTAATATTAAATTAAGTTATTCATAATTTTTATTAATAATTAGTATATTAAACAAATAAATAATATATATTTAATTGATAGTAAATCAGAAAAACAAAAACAGAAAATAAAATTATTTTTGTTATTCTCTTAAATTTTAAAAATCGAAAGAAACCAAAAATTAAAACTAAAAGGAATAATTTTTATTAAAAAAATACAAATGAAAGCAAACAAACCCTCCTAAAAGTGTAAAGACATCAATTAAAGTTAAGACTCTCTATCTCCTTCTTTGAACTAAATAGTTTTGTCTTCTTTAAATGTTTATATCTGTCAATTTAAAGAATGTTGGTAAGAAGATGAGGATGAACGTTTACATGGTTAAAATGAGTATGTGCAGTATCAGTTACGCTTACACGGCTTGATTTGATGTGGAAGTACAGTCCAGGAATAATGAAGTAGTATGGTTATAAGACATAAACAAGTAACTGTGTTCTTACTCGTAAGTACAGATTTATAAAGTTGCTCTCGTTTAATACAACTTTACAAACAAAATTTCTAGAGTTAGAGATATCTTCAAAACCAATCCAGTCCTATGCAAAAGCAGTACCAGATTTGCGTAAAACCCACTTGATTGCTTCACCTTCCTCACCCCTTCTCTCTCATCTCTCTCTCTAGCTTGATTCCTAAGTATGGTTTAGTCTTCTTCTCTTGATCGTGTTTCTACTATGTACACACTTGTTGTTTCTATATAGCTTTCCTTGTTCATATCAGTCTTCTTCGTAGTGGGCTGTTCTAAGTTTGAATTCATAGCGGTCTCTGCTCACTGTAATAGTTGAAAGAAAATGGGACGACACTCATGCTGTGAGAAGCAGAAACTAAGGAAAGGTCTATGGTCCCCTGAAGAAGATGAAAAGCTTTACAATTACATAACTAGATTTGGGGTTGGTTGTTGGAGTGCTGTTCCTAAGTTAGCTGGTATAGTTTTACTTTAGTAGCAAATTGGCATTCTCTAATTTCTTTCTCGGGATAATAAAGTTTCAATCTTCAGTATTGAAAGGCGTTGATCACGTTGCTGTTGTTTGATTCTTGCAGGTTTACAAAGGTGTGGAAAGAGTTGCAGGTTGAGATGGATAAATTACTTGAGACCTGACCTGAAGAGAGGAATGTTTTCCCAACAAGAGGAAGATCATATAATCAGTCTTCATCAAGTTTTGGGTAACAGGTAAAGTTTTGATTTCAACCAGACAATTCTTGTGCACTAAAAATGTAAATAGGTGCTTAAACATCTTTTGAACTTGAACTGCAGGTGGGCTCAAATTGCATCACAATTGCCAGGAAGAACAGATAATGAGATCAAGAACTTCTGGAACTCAAGTTTGAAGAAGAAGCTAATGAAGTATGGTATCGACCCAGCAACCCACAAGCCCCTGAACCAAGTAGAATTGAAAAAAGAACACAACTCTACAGACGACGAATCTTTGAAACTGCCACAATCAAAAGGATTGCCATTCATATCAAGTTTCCCGGAGATAGAACCTGCATATTTTGGTAACGACACAAATTGCTATCGGAGTGGATTAACAGAAGTACCAAAAGACCAATTCATAACTGGACAAGCTTGCGATCCTTTGTCTTACTTTGAATTGCCAACCGATTTAGACCCTGTCGGATTACATCCGAGTTTTTCAAGTCAGGCAGCTCTTACATCCTTTGATCAAAGTCAAATTGAAACAAGTTCGAACTTTGCATTTACTTCAATGCCAAGCTTAACAAGTTCTCATCATGGGAATATAAGCGGGACAGATTTCTCAAAAACCTCGGCTTCCAGGATGAGTTCTATGTTCTTTAATGATGCAAAGGAAAGCTCCAGTAACAGCTCAAACATCAGCAATTACACAGGATATCAGATGGACAATATCTTGGAGAATGCGGTTTTCTCGTCGGATGCCAACAACAAGTTAGAGTCGATATTTCAGTTTCATGTCAATGGGATCAAGACCGAAGAATGGAAGCCATCTTCATGGCATGAAGGACAGCTTCAAATTGACAATACAACAGTTTTTAACAGCTATCAGTTGACATCGCTATCAGGAGATCCAACAGCAGAAAATCTTAATGTCTTCCATCAGATATGAACGTAACATTCATTCTTTCACCATTTTCTCTTGAGCTTTCTCATTATCCAATCACAAACTAGACGCTGGTAGTACGGAAATGTTTGACGGTCTTTTTTACCCTTTTCTATCTACAAGATTCAGAAAGAAATATTTCCTTGAGTTTTTATTGTACTGTTCTTTTTGCTTCCATTTTCTTGTTTTTTATTTTTTGTCCCGTACTTGTTTGCTGCTATAATGATATGATGTAATCACTACAGTTTCACGAGTTAAACTAATTCTTGTTGCCTTAAGTGACCATCTCTCAGAAATTTCCAACCAAGTATCATTTTCATTAGTTGTCATATGAGTATATCCTGACAGAACTTTTCTTGCTCAAGGTAATGAAGAACCATTCATTGGTAGGGAAAAAGAAAAAAAGTACACAGAAAACCTACAGAATTCCAGTCTTTTCTGGTTCAACCATTTTGCAAGAGTCAGACCCAGAAGAATGCTTTATACAGAAACATGATTAGTTTAAATATAATGAACTGAACAGATGGGAGTGGGGTAGGGCTTTCATTTCTAAAATTTTTATTTTGGGTGGCAAAGACTGAGAGTAAGAATAATTAACAAAATTATCTTAGGACCAGTAGTCATATCCAAGGTACTTACTTCCTGCTAGATGGAATGATACATATAGCTGCTATTTCCAGGACCCTCCAATTCCATGCATTGAGTGAGTCCCTCCCAGAAGCCTAAAATTGACTGCCTGGCTGTTATGTCCCCAGCTGAATCTCCATTATTGGAGTGAGCGAGAGAAAGGGAGAGGTAAGGTCAAGCACCACAACTAACAGTAAAAGCTTCAATAGGGTTCAATCATCTTTGGTTCTCGTGCTTTTGTGGATGTGATGAAGAGAACTCCAGCTATCACCTCCAGAACACCTCAGGAGTCAGGCTCCATTATTTTGTCATTAACAATAGAAAAAAAAGAAGAAGCTTGTTCTTCATGAAATTTTCCTGCCTCTTATGCCTATATCTCCACGTATCAGAAACTTCAGTTAATCTTTTGTACGTTAAGAACATGTATATGTGCAAAGAAGATATCTAAACAATAAAAAAGCATAATATTCAGGAAGCACAATAAGCGGTATAATTATATTTTACATCGAGGAAAACCTTTTTGTAAGATATACTGACACAATACAAGTCTACGTTAGCTCCAGAAAGCTAGGAAAAATGAGCTTGGGACCAACCTAGGTGCTGTAACTGATCGTAGTGTATTTTCTTTTCAACAGAACTGAAGCCAATCTTTTCAAAGTTCAAACGATCAGACATCTGAAACTCAACAGATGTGGTCCTAAATTGACCTGAAGGTCACTATCAGGATTGGTTCAAGAGGCATATTTTGTCTGAAAGTCACCTGGCCATGAATTGTGTTCTGTACCCCATTTTCAATCTTGTACTGGACGTAGCTAACCGTACATTATGCTTATGGATTGAAAGTTGACATGGCAATTCAAATGCCATTTGCACGGCTACTCTTGTCTAATTTAAAACTAATAAATTTAATTTAACTTAATTAAATTTTTATTAAATTCCAATAATCTAGTAAAAACTAATGATCTTTGATCCTATACTTTCTTTTTATTCTGACCGTGTGCAAGATAGACACTGAAGGTAGTGCCGACAATTATATATAAAACTAAGCATTTAAAACACGTTTTTTAGTGAAATGAAAAGGATGCAGTAGAAGGTAGAGCTGAAGGCAGTGAAATCGAAGAAGTACAAAGTTAACAAATGACCTTTTTCTAGTGTCTGATGATGAATTATAGGTGCTTCTTTTCATGGTCAAATAACGGTATCCGACAGTATGCTTCATCCAATGATAGCTCATTGAAAAATCCATCAAAAGATCATTTCAGTGCACCTTACCGACAAGACGGCAGGTTTTATTTTGTGTTATTTAACCAAGGATGTCAAAGTCAACACCATGAGTATTGTTCATGAATCTAGTAATTATAACTCAAGGTTATGATGAAGATGAAATCAATGGATGAGAATCTGCTTTATGTCGGTAATCAATGGAAATCCTGAGGCAAAATCCTGAAAGCAGTATCCGAGAGGGAAAAAGGGTTCACTTTGACTAGAGCTTCGCATAAATCCCGAGATAAAAATATTGGAAACAATCTCGAACGAGAAAAAGGGTTAACTTCACATTCTTTTACGTGGAAATTCAGTTCAGGCTCACTTGGATTCATTATGCATGCCGGTGGATCGGCTTTGCCTCCAAGAAAAGAGAGGGAAAAAAAAAAGGTTATGGTAAAGGGAAGGAAGTAGATGTCAAGCACTCATGGTTCTGGTAATCTAATTTGACATTGTAAAATGGTGATGAGGATTTGAAATTCATGCGATTTGTTTCTTCTTTTTTTGTAATGGTTGAATTTGTAGTGCAATTTATAATTATTAAGTCAATAAATTAAAATTAAGTTTTGAGTTTAAATCATTAGATATTAATAATTTCAAAGTCTATCTTAAAATAAAAATTTGTAAATATAATCGTTCAAATATTAGGATCATGTATGTAATAATTCATAAATTATGTATTTTAAAAATATTATTTGACCAAATTTAATTTAGAATTAAGTGACAAACAATATTAATAAATTCAACATGCACTTTTGATTAATCATATTTAAAAATCTTTTAAATGACTTGCAGTACCGAGATTCCAAACCTTAAACTTCCAAACGTGGAAGGTTATCAAGAGGGCAAACTTTCCTTATATTAGCTCTATGAGTTAGAGTTTTGATATGTCTAATTTCGAGCATGATAAATGTAGTTGTACCGTTTCTCTTTCTCTTATTCTCCTGAAAATGCTTTGGCATTTCAACGAACCTAAAGACATATAACTCTATCCTTAGAGTTAAGAAAGAAAAAGAATGGCTTCGTCCTCTCGTACAAACACTGGACCCTTTGATCCTCACCCCACCAAAAGAACTAGACCCCAGATAAGCCACCTAGTTTTTTGCCCCCCTCTCTTCATTGTCCTATGGCTATGGAGTCTTCGTGGAGGGATAAGGTGCTAAATCGTGAGAAGGCCAAGGAGCCAACATATGTTGCGAAGGAATGTCTTCTAGTTGACCTTATTGAGAAAGGTATTGTCATGAAACAATTCAAGGATAATAACCCTCTTCTCCCGTCATTCAATGTTGATCCCAAGTATATGTTAAATTAGAAATTCCTTGGAGACAATTTGTAGTTGTCAAACTCCTGGGCAGATTTATTACTTTTATGGTATTATACAACAAGATCGAACAATTATGGAAGCCTACAGGTCGCTTTGATGTTCTTGATATCGGCCATGATTATTTCCTAGTCAAGTTTGACATGCATGATGATTTTGCGAGAGTGTTGGGAGGGGGCCCATGGATGATTTTTGGCCATTACTTATCTGTGAAACCATGGACACTAGGGTTTTCCATTGTTAGGGCCACGGTTGATTCCACGCTGGTATGGGTTTCAGTGCAGTATTACGATGAAGATTTACTCACAACTCTGGCTACTGGTATTGGGTGTTCAATAAAAATTGACCGAAACACCACGCTTGCTAATCGAGGTAGATTCACTGGTGTTTGTGTGGAAATTGAACTTGATAAACCATTGGTTGCTCAAATAAAATTGGATGGACATATGTACAATGTTGAATACGAGGGATTGCATACGATCTATTTCAACTGTGGGAGGTATGGCCATTAGGATTCTCTTTGTCCACTGGTGACAGCGGCAACGGTGAATATCTCTTTGCAACAACAGCCTCCAGACATGGTGGTGGAGATGACAGTTGAACAGAATTCTACCGTCGTGGCTCATAATGTCAATCTTGTGCTTATAGGAGATGATATCCAGGGTAATAAAAACTCCAGTACCAATTTTGGAGCTTGGATGGTAGTGGAAAGAAAGTTAAGGCGTAATTCCAGAGCTAAACTAGCAGTGCATATTGTACATAATGCTCCTCTGAATACTAATCGATTTGCTTGCCTAAAAGAAAATGATTATGATGTTCCTACTCTGGCATAATTTGTTGAAGGCATGTCAATGCTTAATAACACTACCTTGGGGGAATTTTCGTTTGACTTAGGCCAACTTAATGGACAAATCAAGAATTCCAAGAAGATTGATAAGTCCATTAAGTCAAGAAGGAGTGATCCTAGTCAAAGCTAGAGAGACACGAAGAGTAAGAACACTAGACCTGTTATTACTCCTGAGCGACCTACTATGAAGACTTATGAGAAGACCCCTATCATTAACAAAACTGGGATTGCTTCTAGTTCTACCGTTAACCCTATTGTTCTAGACTCCCAAAATGCAGAGATGGTGGCCTTTATTGCTGAAAAATTTAGACAAGCTTTTAAATCTTTATCTCCCTCCACTGGTCAGGAAACTTCTTTGGTATGTTTGCATAAGATTTCTGACCAACACATGCTTAGTTTTCATGCACAACCTCCTGATCCTGGATCACAACACATAGTGGTTCAGGACACACCAATTTTGGCTTAAGCTATGGATGATGATCTTTATGGAGGCCATTCCCTTGATATGGATGTTGTCCTGAGAGCTTGGCTTAGTATTGTATTTGATCCTCCTCCCTTAACAATATTTTATGATTAATAAGTTCAATGTTGTAGCGTGAAATTGGCGGGGTGCAGGACATGTGGATTTTAAGGCTTCGATTAAGGAGCTGGTATGTTTACATCAGCCATATATAGTGATTATTGTTGAAACTCACATATCTGGGGAGAGAGCTAATAAGAGTCTCTAAGTCTCTTGGGTTTGACTAGGCAACTCGTATGGACCCAGTTGGATTCTCAGGAGGAATTTGGTGCATGTGGCATGGTGTTTCTACCAACGTTTAGATTCTTGTTTCTCGCCACCAGTTCGTCCATCTAATTGTCTCAAACGGTATCACTACCCCACCGCAGTTTATGCAAGTCCCCATGCCACAGGGCGGTTGGTTTTTTTGGTGAGAGATGTAATGATTATGAAGTATAATATCTGCCATTTGGTTACTTATAGGGGATTTTAATGATTATGCTTCTATTGTAGAGAAGAGAGGTGGGCAGTTTTCAACTAACAGTGCTACCAGGTTTAGGGACAATATTATTCTCTATGAGCTTCAGGACTTGGGATTTAAAGGGACTGCTTTTACATATCGAAGGAAATTTCATGGTGCCTATTCTACTTTTGTGCGTTTGGATAGAGCTTTGAGTAACATAGCTTGGAGATTCGTTTTCTCGGAAGCTTCAGTTCATCACTTGCATTGTACACACTCTGACCACCATCCTATTCTTCTCAAATTCTATGGATATGTGCCTCATATATCTTCTAGGCCATTTCACTTCCAAGACGCATGGACACTTCATGGTGATTTTAGGACTACTATTTAGAATGCTTGGAGAAATCCTCATATGTCGCTTGCAGGTGCTTTGTCTAATGTAAAAGACGTATCATTGAAATTCAATAAAGGTGTGTTCGATAATATATTTCGTCATAAGCGAAGAGTTCTTGCTAGGATTACAGGCATCTAAAATTATCTTTCGTAACTTCCCTATCAATTTCTGTATCAGTTGGAAGAAGAGCTTACAATAGAGTACGAGGCTATTCTTAGACAGGAAGAGTTGTTTTGGTACCAAAAGTTAAGAGTATAGTGGATTGAGTCTGGGGATAAGAATACAAAATTCTTTTATGCCATGACTATTAGTAGATGAAAACGAAACATAATTGAAAGGATTAAAGGAGCAGATGGCGTTTAGATCTCTGCCGAGGATGCTATTTAGGATGAGATTGCTCATTTTTATCATAATTTATTTTGTGTCACTGAGCCTATTACTATGCTGTTCACTCAGGTATATGATCACCCTTCCATTTTGATGGATGATGTTCATGCTTACTAGCACATGTTACCAAGGAGGAAGTTTTTGCTGCTGTTCAGTCTATGGAATCCTACAAGGCCTCCAGACCTGACATCTTTTAGCCTCTCTTTTACAAAAAGTATTAGAGCATTGTAGGCACCACAATTTATAAAATGGTGAATCAAGCTTTCTTGTCAGGATCTTGTCTTACTGAACTTGCCGAAACCTTGATTGTCCTCATTCCTAAGGAAGATCATCCTACTTCCTTGAGTCAATTTCTTCTGATCAGTCTCTGTAATGTAAGCTATAAAGTTCTTACCAAGGTTTTTGTTTAGTGTATCAGGCCTATGCTTGGTGACTTAATCAATCCAGTTCAGGGTGCATTCATCTCTGGGCATACAACAGTGGATAAAATAATTCTTGTAAAAGAGATGGTCCATATTATTCGTCATTCTAAACGAACACAGGAAAGCCTTGCTATTAAAATCGATTTGACAAAGGCTTATGATAGGGTGAATTGGAGATTCGTGAAGCAATCGTTGCTCGATTGTGGGTTCCCGTCAAGGATTATTTCTCTTATCATGTCGTGCATCACTAACTCTCGGCGATCTATCATTTGGAATGGAACTCGTCTCCTTAGATTTCTCCCCAAAAGAGGCCTTTGGCAAGGTGATTCTTTATCACCATATCTCTTCGTCCTTTGTATGGAAAAACTTTCTTTGTTAATTAATAGCAAGGTTAGGTCCGGTCAGTGGGCTTCAGTGTAAATGTGTCGTGGTGGTCCAGTCTTTTCTCACCTCCTTTTTCTTGATGATGTGGTACTCTTCTCTCATGCTTCCATTAGAAATTGTGAAGTGGTTATGGAGACAATGACCCAATTCTATGCTTGCTCGGGAATGGCTTTAAACGAGAATAAATCGAGGATCTTATTTCTCCAAGTATGCGACCTAGCCACCAGCATAAGTTGCGTCACAGATTTTATTCCAACTTTACCTAGGATTTGGGTAGTTATTTGGGCGTTCCTCTATCTATAAGGAATTCCAAAGTTGCATATAATCAGGTTATGATTAAGATCCAAGCTAGATTACAAGGATGGAAAGTCAAGTTGTTAAACAAAGCAGGAAGACTTACTCTCATTCAATCCACTTTATCCACTGGGTTTTTCTGGCTATTAATAAATTATGTCGGGTTTCTTATGGGGTTCTTTTGATCGTGGCAAAGGTATGCATCTGCTTAATTGGGAGACAGTTACTAGTCCTAAGCAATTCAGTGGATTATGCATTCGAATGGCCAGAGACACTAATATTTGTCTTCTTGGGCGATTAATTTGGGACCTCATAATGCTGCCTAACAAGCCTTGGGTTCAGATTATGAGTGCCAAATACCTCCAGGATTCTACTCTAATAAATAGTCATGTCAGAACCAATGCCTCCCCTTGCTGGAAAGCTATCCATGAAGCTCTCCCATACTTACAAGATGGTTTGTTGGACACCCCGCCCTTGCGAGTCACGAGCCCGACGTCCTAAATGAAATCTGGACACATTTCCCGCAAGGATGGCATGCCCCACCAAGACAACTTACTTTTACTATTTCCAAACAGATGTCGACCTTAATCACCTTACACCAGCCCTGGAACAACTAGCATAACTGTCATTAGGGTTATCGGGTTAAGATCCTCTTAGGACGATTTCAAAGAAGGCTTTGAGACTTACAACTTTGAGGAAGACCTTGAGGTCAGATTCTGTCTTCTGAAAGAGTCAGGAATGAAACAGAAGATAAGAGAAGGTGAAAGATAGAAGAAGCAAAACACAGAAGCAGCGAAAAGGCAGAAGAAACAAAAAGACAAAAGAAGCAAAAAGGCAGAAGAAGCAAAAGACAAAATAAGCAACAAGGCAGAAGAAGGAAAAAGACAGAAGAAGCGAAAAGACAGAAGAAGGAAAAAGACAGAAGAAGCGAAAAGGCAGAAGAAGGAAAAAGACAGAAGAAGCAAAAAAGCAGAAGAAGCGAAAAGACAGAAGAAGCGAAAAGGCAGAAGAAGCAAAACACAGAAGAAGATGATGTCATCATAGAAGAAACACAGAAGGAGATGACGTCATCACAGAAGAAACAAAAGATAGAAGAATATATCTTCCATTACGCGAGCCATAACTTTCAACTTAGACGTCCAACATTTTCATGCAAAAATACCATTGGAAAGATAAAAGAAAGATACGACTTACTAGAAGACACATTTGCCTAACTCAGCCTAGATTAACCCATATTTTTTCCTGAAGTTAGAAAACGAATTTTTCCTTTATGAAACTTGAAAAATTTGAACTCACAAACTTGAGAGAGTCATGAGTAGATATGCAAACATATTCCATTTGCATCAACAAATAAAGTTTTACAAAGCTTTAGTAGGCATTTCAAGCCGCAAATATATTAATACATCAAAATCTCAAAATACAAAAGATACATATTTTGCTCAAAATGCAACTAAAGCCTTGCTTTATAAACTTGCTTCAAATACAAAATAATCAAAACTAGGAGTATTGCCTTGCCCTTTTGACCTACTCGATATTCTGCTCATCACCTGAATGTGTGGGAGGAGATTGAGGGAGTGAGCTTAAAGCCCGTGGGTAACAATCTTATAATCGATAATAAGCAAAAACCATTGAAATAATCATCTTCATTGCAAAAACTCACATTAATGCATAATATGGATACATCACTAGTGTCAACATATCATGAACACAAAAGCACATCAA
>JAOSBK010000007.1:27171946-27190860 GCA_027568895.1 Erythroxylum shatona
AAGATACATGATTTGCTCAAAATGCAACTAAAGCCTTGCTTTATAAACTTGCTTCAAATACAAAATAATCAAAACTAGGAGTGTTGCCTTGCCCTTTTATCCTACTCGATATCCTGCTCATCACCTGAATGTGTGGGAGGAGATTTGGGGGTGAGCTTAAAGCCCGTGGGTAACAATCTTATAATCGATAACAAGCAAAAACCATTGAAAAAATCATCTTCATTGTAAAAACTCACTTTAATGCATAACATGGATACATCACTATTGTCAACATATCATGGACACAAAAGCACATCAAATTGGTTTGGATGGATCCAAAACAGAACATACTACGCATTTTTACATAACGGTCTTGCGTAACCATGAACTTATAGGAGACCATGAAGGAGCTCCATGCCACTAGCGAGCAGGCGAGAGAAGCCTATTTGTCAAAGTGCACTTGACTTAACTTAAGGGACCACCACAAGCCCACATAACATGTATTGCATAACTTTTAAAACATATTGCCCAAAAAGGCATATTCCAAAAACTTGATTTCTTAAGCTTGATACCTTTAAAAAAAATCATCTTCACAATACACAAAATGCAACACAATTTTAAAGCACTCAAAGAACAATAAATGCATATTTAGAAGTAGTTGAAACTCATTTATTTCCCTTCTTGAAAAAGACATTTATGGCTTATTACTTTATCATAAAAATGTAACCCACCTTGAATTTCTTGTTGGTAAATTGCTTAAATATGCCTCTCCTCTTGCTCCTTTTGTCCTTCTTAATTCCCTTTTTAACATAAATAAAATTCTTAAATCAATAGAAATTTTCAGATGAGAACCCAAAGAAACTAATGTATAAATTGATCCTAGAACTCTTAAACTCATGCATTTACTAAGCTCTTGAAACCAACACCCTTCCAACAATCCAAAGCCTTAAAATGCTCTTACCTCAAATCTTCTCCAAATGAAGAAATGCTTGGTTCAAAAGAAAGCTCTTATCTTCCTCTATACTTTTCCCTTCTTGATCACTCTCAAAAACCCTCTTGAAGGTTGAAAAAAATCAAAACCTAGCTCAAACCTCTCTTTTCTCTCCAAACCCATGACACTCTCTCTACCTTCTTTCTTATATTTGTGCTCTCTCTTCTTTTCTTCCTCACTAACATTTTTGACTTCTAAAATGCAAGCCAATAAATTCCTCTTCCCATTTTGCTCCTCCTTTAAAGCCTTGAAGCCTTCCCTCTTAAGTGATCTCCCCAAAATACCTCTTATGCAACTTATCACTTTAACTTTAATCCAATTCACCTACGTAACATAATCTCATTAACATTAACACGCTAATTAATTCCAACATACACTAATCTCGCAAGATCCTAAAATTAATCTAATTATGCTCATTTATCAAGAAAAAAATTTGGGGGCCAACATGGTTTCTCTTGGAGGCGGTACTAAAATTTCGCTTTGGTATGATCGGTGGATTGGAGAACATCCTATTAGTAGTTTAGCTCTTGACATTGCCGTCCAAGATAATGTTTGTTGGTTTCAGACATTGTCTCTCATACTCAAGCGTGGAATCTGTCTACCTTGACCACTGTCCTGCCAAGTGACATCATTCATTCTATCCTGGGTGTTTCTTTTGCTCGGTCACCTTCCTTGCCAGATTCTTTGGTATGGGCAGAAGCTTATTTTGGTGCTTATTCAGTTAAAAGTGGCTATGATTTTATTACAAGACTACCATATCCTCAGGATACAAATCCTTCGAAGACCATTTGGAAAGCTCATCTCCCCCAAAAGCATCGTTTCTTCCTTTGGCTTTTACACTAGGACAAATTGCCTTCCAATCTTATGCGCTTTCAACGTGGGATTGTTTCTAATCCTATATGTGAGCTAGATGTGGAGTATATCAAGAATCCATTATTCACACTCTCCATAACTGTGTATGGGCTAGGGGTTTTTGGACTAAAATCTTGCCTGTGGATATCCATAATGAGTTCTTTCACTGCTTGTAGAAAGATTGGCTATATGACAACACTCTTGCTAGCCAAATCGATTATGGCAGATCTTTGAAGTTTATGATAGCCTGTTAGGTTATGAGTTGCTCTAGGAATCTCGAGGTCATACAAGGTCGTATCCTTTCGATCCACACTCAATTCGCTTGGTTTGAACATCATTTATCTGATTGTTTACATGCTTTTGGTTGGAATAATAATGTCCCCTTTTCACAAAATCAAAGATGGATTGCTTGGTCTAAATCGCCCCAAGATGTTGTGAAAATCAACATGGATGGTAATGCTCTTGGTAATTCGGGAAGAGCTGGTATTGGTGGCCTTTTGCAGGACTCAAAAGGTAGGTGGATAATTGGTTTCTTTGGCTTTATTGGCATCTCCTCTAACTTGGCAGCCAAATTGATGACTATTTATTGTGTTCTCTTACTTGCTTGGGGTTTGGGGTATCGGCAAGTTATTGTTGGGATAGACTCCTTGGATGCAGTTCATTGGCTTTCTAAGCCTTTGCTTAGATCTTATCCTCATCTTGCCATCCTAATTAATATTTAGGAGTTAAGATACAAGGATTGACAATGCCTCATTCAGCATATTTTGCGAGAAGGTAACCAATCTACCGATCACTTGGCAAAAGTGGGATCCTCAAGCTGGGAATCTTTGGCATGAACTTGCTCCCGATTTTAAATACATTTTGCTTGGTGATATGAGTGTTGTTGTTTTTTGTCGGAGCTAGTTGCGTATTCTAGCTCATCTAATGTACTAAAAGAAATATCGTCAAATATTGGGTTGCAATATTTTAAAAACCAAATTGAAAGTTAAAGAGGTAAGATAAGATATTTAACGCTTGAAAGATTTAACATGTATTAGACTGTTATAAAATATGCTAAAGTTTGAATAAAATTAAAAAATTTAAAATATAATTGAAAGGGATTGTGCTTATCTGCCAAAGAATTTAAAGTTTAATTGAAAAAAGAGATTTTAATTGATTTATTTTAATTTATTAGAAGTTATTAATTTACGAAATTAACTAATTAATTAATAAAGTAGTCAATTTTTATCAAGAGTCATTAAAGTAAATCAAACGATAAAGTTAAAAACTAAACAAAAAAAGACGGTTCAAGATGACTGAAGCAATTGAATTTTTTAGTTATTATATATGATCTATTTTTAGTGATTTAATTCGATCCCGTCTAATTTATTTTCAAATAATTAAATAATTGCGTATCACATTTAGTTCAAAAAATTTAGTAATTAAGGAATTAATTGTATTATAATAATTACTACAATAATGCCATCTCCATTTCTTAACAGATAAAAGCAGTCCTTTACATTTCTATCTTGTTGATACACAAGATTTTGTATTTCATAATATGCAGTTTTTTCAGGAACAAACGTCAAAGGACATGGTGTGCTTCGCGACAATGTTAAGGTTACAGCTTGTGGGAGTTTGCTTGGACAAGAATTATTGTCGCAGACAAGGATCCGTGCTTATTGTCCTTTTCGGTGACGTGAAAACGAATCGAGTTTCAATTCAAGAAGTTAGCTACTAATTATAGTTTTTAACTAGAAGGCTTGCTGATGTATCTAAACTATGTATCTTAAAAGGAAATGCTACCGAGGCCAGCCTGCAAATCATACATTTTTCCATCAGAAATTTGCTGTTAGGCTTATCAGCAATAATTACCATCTTCGATTTTCAGTTTGATCAAGATTGCATTCTGCTGATTGACAACTATCTCACGCCTTTAGCTGCTAAAACTCTCTTTTCATGTTTGACTTTATATTTCAATATGAGATGCAGGAGTTCCAAAAGGTGGCAATGACCTTAAGCATGAAAGAGCTAACAACCCCAAACTAAACTTGTTCCTTAAGTTCAAAGCTTTCTTTTAGCTTCTCATCAAAGACAAGTAATTAGTAACGAATATAAGGGTCTAAGCTAAGTGTTCTCCTGCCTCTACGGTTGTCTGGTTTGCAATTCTGGATAAGAAAGAAACTTCTAATTCCATGATTCATGATTGTTTCTTCCACATGCAGCTTCAGGAAATCACTTTCAGGCTTTCTTGGGATTCCTACTTTACTATACTTAGATCGATGAAGTTAGGTGAAACAAGAATTTGTATGTTATATACGCTACTGGTATTGTTAGTCAACTTCTTGCAATTGAAACACATTAGATGACAATTGATGGAAACTTCATACAGACAACAAAAGTTTATTAATGAAAAGAAATTCTGGCATTATAATTCCAAATTAGTCTAATCCCAAGAACCTAATCAGGCCACCTGCTTCATGGGCTTATCTATTTTAAGCTTAGTCAAGTGGTTTCATGTGTACCAGGCTTTGGTTGACTTCTATTGGTATTTAAGATTTGTCATTTCAGTTTGTTCATTTTTCTTTTACAACAATGCATACATTTAATGATGAATGTCATACAAAATCTTCATTAGTTCATTTAAATATGTTTTAATCAATTAAATCTTATTCAAAATATTTAGTATATTTTACTCTAATTTTAACCTAAAGGGGTGTTCGTACTTTTGCTCTGTTATTATGATCTGTGTATTTTAGGGTATGTTTGGATGTGGGTGGAGGGATGGAAGGGAATACAATGGAATGACTCAAATGACTCAGGCCATTGTTTGGGAGTCTATTTTGAAACAGGATGGAATGACAATTGATGGCTTTGAAAGCCATCCTTTGCCATCCAAAATCCAATATTTTGTGACCTCCCAAATTGATGAATTAGGAATGGAATGACATGACTTGCCTTTCAAACTTTCTTATTTTATTTAAACTTCCAAACAATGGAGTAACCTATTTCATTCCATTCCATTCCACTCCATTCTATTCCGTTCCATTAATTGTCATTCCATTCTATTCCATGCTAAACTTCCAAACATACCCTTAAGATTCTGCCGTAAAGTTTCCCAGAAAAGTTGCGAAATTCATATAAATATACGGACAAATCAGTTTACAAGCCTTCCTTCTGATCACTTATTTGTTATTCTTATTCATCTGGTTGAAGCCTCTGATCATGTCTGGTACACTAGTTGATGAGAATTGTCTTTTATATTACGGAACTTGAGGATATGAAATGCACCAAATTTGATCTGATCTGAAATGAAGTGGACTGTGATCACAGCACAACCACAAGCTGTTTGGTGGGCCTCATTCTCACGCTTTTCAAGTATGGTCTCTTCAGGATCATGCTAGGCTGGCCACATGTGCTAGGATAGGGATTGAACTCCTATCCTTTCCTTTCTAATTTTTGTACGACAGAACATAACAAGAACAAAACATCCTACTGATTCCAGCACATAAATGGACCAACATTCTACTCTGCATAGGCTCTTTTATTGGTATTATACAAGTCCATAAATGCCGAAAGGTTTTGTCCATGTGACCACCAGGTTCAGATCAGTCAGCAGAACAAAACCTGTTAAAACCAATGGCAAGAACACTCAAAGGTGTATCACATGTCTGCGGCTAAAACCATCTCATTATCAGCAAAGAATTCCATTATATCAAATCTTACATATATTACAAGCACATTTACTATCGATTAAATTATGTACCAGTCGAGATGATGAACTTTCACTATGGTCAAAATGTCTGTCTATGAGGATGAGCTCCAGCCTGGTAAAGAGTGAGATGGTGTATGGCATTCATGAACAAATCCTTTAACTCCGGATGTTGAGTTACCACATGACGAGCTGCCCCCTCCAGCGCATTCAAAGCCCGTGCTTGCTCAAGAGCCTTACTGTTGCCAGCATTCAGGGCAAGGTAACAGAGCAAGACCAGTCCTTGCATTTGAGAACGATCACCAGCTCGAAGTAATCTCATCAAATGTTTAACTCCACCATACTCAATAACCGCTTTCGAATGCTCTGAACAATTGAAATTCTCTGGACAGACAAATTTCCCCAAGGCAATGGCAGCTTCTGTTGCCACATCCACATTCCTGTTACCAAGTTGGGAAACCAAAGGCAGAATTATCCGAGTTTCCCTAGCAGGAAAAGTTCGAGCCAAGCATCCAATAGATACTATAGCAGGAATCTGCAACGCGGGATGACTTTCTTCTTGAACCAGTCGCAAAAGTTGATCCAGTACTGCCTTTGCAGCGGGTAAATTAGTCTTAAACGCAGCACGTCTAAGATCTACATTATCCTCTGCCACCAAGGTAATCTCCTTAACAGCCATTAAACAATTAAACTGCAAATCCCCCTTTTCCTTCTCAATTATCTTAGCCAAACAAAGCAACCCTCTTGTCTCGGTAATCTTCCGGCTATTCGACAAATTACCTTTTGACAACTTCCATAATGCCTCCGCACAACAAACATTAAGGTTGTGGTGCTCCTCAGGGGTCTCCATGCCCCTCTCTTTCCTATAATGTGAACTCCCATGACTACTACTATCAGAATGACTATTGTTGCTTCCATAATTCTTATAAGCTAACTCTTTATTCAACTCAACAATCGAATGGATACTTGTTTTACCAGAATGATTATTGCCAGCATCAAAAACTAAATCAGCACATAACGATGACACCAATGGCCTAATAACATTCTCCCTCGCAAACTCCTCCTGCGCAATCGGATCCAATTCAGCCATTCTTGACACCAATTTAGCCACCTCAACTTGCACTTTCATAGGAGAATCCCCCAAAACCCCAACAATCATTGGAACCCCATGAGCATCCACAATCGACCTAACTCTCTCCTGGTCATTAGCAATGTTATAAAGTGCAGTTGCAGCCGCAATTTGTCCTTCCGGAGAAGCACCCTCTTTAAGCAACTTCAACAATGGCAAAATACCACCTTCCTCAACAATCATCTTCTTGTTCCTATCATTATCCCTAGCTAGAGAAGCAAGCTCATTAGCTGCATCAGCACGATCCTTAAGCTGACCCATGTGCATAGTCGACATATAAGACCAAACCCAAGCCAGAATCGGATCATTACTAGCAATTGGCGGGAGAGAGAGATAAGTACCTCCGTCGGACTCAAAAATCGATAACAGCCACTTCATGTCCGCGGTGGATGACTCCAGAAGGTTGGAGACCTTCCGGAAATCGTTGCTGGTGGTGATCGCGAACATTTGTCGGAGAACGCCGGTGTGCTTGCATTTCCGTACGAGGGTCAGGGTTCGCTCGAGGTTTTTGGTGATGTCAGCCACTATACGGCGGAGAGGGCGGTCGTACAGGGAGGGAGTGGCGATGGCCAGACGGACGGCGGCACGGAGCATGTGAGAGAGGCGGTCGACTTGGTTGACGAGATCGGAGAAGAGCTCTTGCTTGGAGGGGCCGACGCCGTTTGCGTGCTTGATGACTTGGTCGGCGAGTAGAATTGGAGGAGAGAGTTCATCTTGGAGGGTTTTCTCTTCTTCTCGGGGCGAGACGGCTACTCTTCCCGGGGAGATCGGAGTGTTAGCGACGGCGGCGAATGTTGCTTTGGCTTCCGCCTTCGTTTTCATTTTCATTTTTGGGGATTGCGCGTGTTGTTCTGATGAGCTTGTTGAGAATACAAGGGCAAGGGCTTGTTCTTGGAGAAGAAGAGTCAAGAGTGGAGACCGCAACCTTGATCTTGGTAAGTCAGCAACTTGTGTCGTTTTAAATGTTTTGAACAATCCAGAAGATGACGCCGAGAAATAATTTGGTTGGACATAAAAAAATAAATAAACAGTGATTGTGATGAGAAGGTTACATTAACTTTTAAACACACGTAACTCAACTCCAAGATCATCACCATATTATGCATTGCACCTTCTATGCTCTTTCTTCTTTAGTCAAAGTCATTCCGTGTTTAACCCACACAGATAAAAAGAGTACGTTAAGACCGGCTGATGTCGACGGGATCCAGCTACACGTTTCCTCACTTGGACCCGCTAGTTGACCAAGACTTCAACTTTATTTTGTTTTATGAAAATAATAAATCGTTTTTGCGGTTAATTAATTATATTATATAGACATAACATGCAGGTAAATTTGTAAGAGACTCTTTTAGTTTAAGTGAAGTAGTGGATTTGAACCTCCGTCATATATGCAGCCGTTTAAAATTTAGAGTCAAAATTTTGCCTCCCGTAAAGGACCTACTCCGTTCGAGCATGAATTAGTCTGAATGTATAATTTAAAAGTGTCTTCTTATAATTAAGATTCTCTTAAAATACCTCGTGGGTAAAAAAAAAAGATAATATTATTGAAGTTTTGATTGAACTTGTATATGTCATGTAATTTTCTAGTTATTATATATAATGCACAATTTATTTAATGCCTACCCAATAACAAAGTCTTTGATCATTCCACGCGGAATTTAGTTGACATAGTGCGTTAGGATTAGGCTGCATGACGGAACCACAGTATCTGACTGCGTTGAATTGTGACCGTAATGTTCAGAATCAGAGCTTTGCAGCCAAGCCATTTTGAGCAGCAATGACTTTTCTCCTTGTCCTTGGTATCCAGTTCAGAGGCACCAGGCGGTGAACACAATCAACGTTAATCATCCAACAATACGAGCTTCAAAGTAAGCAAAGTTACCATTAGCATGGGACGAGTCCTCCAGCCGAGGAACATGTGTAATTCCAAACACCTACCTGAAATTCATACATCCAGATAAAGAATATGATAACCAAAGTACACAAAAAGTTTAGAATAATGACGTGATACATCATTGATAGAACTTACAGTTATTTTTTCTAATTGAACTGCCCATTGGGATCAAGTGATTTTATTTCCTGTGCACATGGAAAGACATTCAAGTACATATATTAGCAGTAACTTACCAGAGAACTGTCATTTTCTTCCAAAAACCGATCCTGCTTAACCCATGACGCTAATCCTTCGCCAACACCTGGGTTCTGATTGGGGTATTCTCCTCCAGGAAGCATCTCATCTGGTGCATAGGCTGTAACCCACAGACTGTGCTTCAGGAAGGCAGCCCTTCTCAAAAACTTGGCCTCTGGACCAGCAAATGGCAGACAGTTTGAACTAGGCATCAGCTTGTAGCCTGTTAACTCTTCAGTCCTATTGACAGTTCTAGTGTTTCTCACCTATAAAGTAAGCATAAGTTGCTACAACTATTCAAACACACAAGCGTATCTGCATATAGTAAGAGGGAAAGTCGCGAGATCTACACAAATCTTAACGATGAAATTGGCATCCGTAGGAAATTTTTTCTTTATGATGATTGTAACGGAAAACTGTTTGTAATTTAGCGGGTACAAGAACATGTTACCGTCCCTGTAAGCAAAGTTACACAAGCCCTCAGTTGACCCAAAAAAAAAGAAAGAAAGAGTAAAAAGTCGGGAGCAAAACACGGACTTTCAGGCTGCCCCATCAACGAAGGTTCAAGAGTGTGGAACGGATTTAGCTCCAAGCATGACATCGTTATAGAAAAAGATCAGGATTAGGCAATACAAATCAGAGGGAGTTATAAATTCATTGAAAGAAATATAAATTAGATGCTATAATAGCGGTCCAAAAGAAAATGAGGGAAATGATGTGCCATATGTGTATCGATATCTTCCTATCTAATGGCGAGTTGTTGGAGGATTACGATCTGCATTGCTTGTTGAGAATTAATTCAAATTTTAAAGTTGTTTAAATTTCTTTAAAATATGTCTTAGATTATCTTAGAATAAGTCTTATATTATATTTAATCTTATTTTATAAGCTAGATTTGGTGAATGAAAAATTTATTTTAATTGTTTATATTTTGTCTATATAAGGCAATCAAGTTTAATAATAAAACTATGGGAGTGTTACGTATTGTTGAAATTTTATCCTATCCTATCATATTCATCTTTCTTTCTTTAAAATTCTAACACGGTATCAGAGCCTTAGATTCTTGAGGGACTGTGAGAATGGTAGAGGGCGTTTATCTAGCAAAAATTTCATCATCGAAAAAGGAAGGAAACAATCTCCAATGTACAAATTGCAAGAAGTCGGGTCATGAAGAGGAATATTATTGGCACAAAGGAAAGCCTCAATGTTATAACTGCAAAAGATTTGATCATTTGCAAAAGAATTGCATATTTAAAAAAGAACGTGCAAAATTGATTGAATTAGTTGAGAGAACTGCTCAACAATGGTAAGATGATGAGAAAGTGCATCAACAATGGTAAGATGATGGAAAAGTGTATCATACAGTGAAGAAACTCTTTTTTAGATTTGTTGATGAGAAGTGCACCAAGATGTTTTTGAAAAGACGTGTTCCAATGATTGTAGGTTGGTGAGAAGGCCATCAATAAGATGATGAGAAATGCATCAATAGAAAATTAGTGAAGAGAAGTGCTTCACATAATCATTGCAGGTTGATGAGAAGAGCATCAACGCGATTTTGTTGTTATAAAAGCAAATAAAGGAATTGGGTTTGAAATCTGTAGACAGTTAGCTTTAAATGAGATTTTTATGCTCCATTCAAAAAATTTGAATTAAGAGGGAATGTTGAGAATTAATTCAAATTTTAGAGTTGTTTAAATTTCTTTAGAATAGGTTTTAGATTATCTTAGAATAAGTCTTAGATTATATTTAATCTTATCTTATAAGTTAGATTTGGTGGTTGAAAAATGGGAGTGTTATGTATTGTTGAAACTTTATCTTATCCCATTATATTCATCTTCTATTTTTATCTTTAAAATTCTAACATTGCTTCCAATTCTAATCTAAGCAGTGTTTCTTCAGCATAAAATGCATTATGGTGGACATTTTTCCCCCATGTTCCTCAAATTTAACAATCACCTCAACGACCTAAAACCATGAAATGTTGTAATTAAAGGACCATTAACTAGCAGTAACTAAGACATCTTGACAAAGGAAAGCAGAGGCATCTTTCATGTAGACATGCAACTATCACGCACAAAGTAAAAAACTTGTTGCAACAACATCCACAGATTTTTATTTCTATTTCGTGCATACTGTCATGGTGAATTAAATAGGCCTATCCAACTTGATAATAACAATAAATAGGCTACTAAGAGCAAAAATTTAGAATTGATTGAGATTTGAGAACCCCGTATCGATCCTTTTTTTTCTCTAAAAAACAAGTTTGATTTCCTTAAACATCTCTAGCAAGGTTTCTTAAGGGATACAATAGTGTAACAAATAAGTAAAACAAGAATAAGTTCATCAACAAAATCACATTAATAATTAACAGACTGGATGTTTTGCACCTATTTTCTTCAGGAAAATAAAATGAACTTGTCCCAAAAAAGATTTAATTGTCAAGCTAGGAAAGTAAGGATAGGAAACCAGAGATTTCCTGATTAAAAGTTTCACCTAGCTTGCAGTAAACAGCTGTGTCCATACGAGCAACAAAAAAGTGCTGATGGATTGGCGCATATAGACCTGGAGCAATAGCTGTTCCATACTTACGAGTCTCGGCAGGTGGCAAGGATCCTAAGCTCAGGATACCTGTAAGTTTAACTTCAGCTTCAATTTTCTCGTCCTGTAACAACAGAGCCCACTTAGATACTTGAAAAGGTTGTAATTAAAACCTAATCTTTAACTAAGTTATAATAGATATTTTCTAATGGCTGAAAAGAGGAAGTTGAACTTAATGTCTCTTTAAACAAAAATTGGACATTACATGAACAAACTTACAGACAATGCAATAACTATTCCAGAAAGGGGCTACGCAGGCGGCATGCCACCTAACAACTGAGACATATATACAAGGTTGGAACATAACCCTGATGACTCTAATTTAAATTTATTTACCATTTGTCATAATGTTCCAGAAAGTAAGCATTAAACTGTTACAAATTTTTGAAACTTTTGGCGAAAAGGGTAATTGAGTTCACAAGCTGCAGCATCCATAAACTGACACAAGGGAACTTAAGCAAACAAATTAAGAATTTAGAGTTTTTTAGCTTGTGATAGAAAAATCGAATAGAGGAAGAAGAAAAACTATTTCATTTCATCAGAGTTAAGGGTATTTATACAGTACGTCTTAAGAATGAATAACATCACTTACTAAGACTAACTAACTTAACTGTCAACTTATATAATTCTAACACCCCCCCTTCCAAACTGGTGAGTATATATTATGTACACCCAGTTTGCGAAAAGAATCCTTAAAAATAGTCGAGGGAAGCCCTTTGGTGAAGCAATTAGCTAGCTGATTTTTGAAGGGAACAGGAAGTAAGATAATAACACTAGATTGCAATTTTTCTCGAACCACATGACAATCAATGTCAATGTGTTTTGTACGTTCGTGAAAAACTGGATTTTGCGCCAAGTACACTACATAAACATTGTGAACTAGTTTATAAGAGTGGAAAAATGCTAAAGAACATACTATATGATCCGTAGCACTAGTATCAACAATCCATTCACTGTAATGGGAATTATTGATAGTAGAAATATTTAAAGAAATGTGGGAAACTATCTCACCATTCGAAGGAATCAAACTTGAAGTAAACTTTGTCTGAATAGGATTCAGCAAAGTCACTGAATTAACATGATGAGAGGTAGAGGAAAGACTTTGAAGCAACTGTAACAGTTGATCATACTGATCCTTACTAAACTAAAAATTAGAAAATTGATCCTCTGTATTTTTAGAAGAATGATAATCAACAGTTTGGGTAGTAGAATCATCAACATCAATAGCATTAGCATATACTCGATTGGAAAGTTTCTTGGAATTCTTGGTAGGATATCCATGTTTTTTATAAAATTTGTCAATAGTATGACCTTCCTTTCCACAATGGGTGCAAATTGGTGTTGTGGAACTGTTAAAATACTTTCTTGGTACAGAAGCATTAGCACCTTTAACAGCTAAAGCATTGACATCAGAAATCAAAGGTTGTTCTTGTTGAATAACCAAAGAGAATGCCATATTCAAAGGCAAAGGATCCATCAACAATATTAGGGATTTCATAATTGAATAGTTTTCATTCAGTCCCTTAATGAAAACCATGACCTGAACATTCTCATGAAAGTCCCTAATGTTCTTGGACAGACCACATGAGCACTGAGGAGTACAAGAGCAAGATGAGAGAGGATGTAAGATTTGCAATTCATCCCACAAGATTTTGAGCTTAGTGAAGTATTCATGCACAGGAAGAACACCTTGTTGACAGGTATAAATCTCAAGCTGAAGACCACATATACGAAAAGAATTTCTTTGAGCAAACCTAGCTTTGAGATCATTCCATATTTCAAAGGCAGAATCCAATTAGATTATGGACTGTGCAATAGAAGGTGAAACAAAATGGATAAGCCAAGAGACTACCAAATTGTTGCATCTTTCCCAAGGAACAAACAACAGATCAGAGTGCAGTGGTTGCAAAATTGATCCATCTACAAAGTTAAGTTTATTCTTGGATAACAGTGACATCTTCATGGCTCTTTGCCATTGATGATAATTTGGTCGAGTTAAAACCGAAGAAATAAGAATAAGAGTTGGATTTTCATTTACATAAAGATAATAAGGACTAGAGGGATTATCTTTTGGTTTTGACATTGAACCAAAAGTATGATTATTAGCTGTCCAGGCATTGAAATTAGCGATAGCAGCAAGGTTCAAAGAATGCAAGAAGTAAAGATTGTATAGAAACTATAAAGTTTCTGTTTGGGTGCGAAGAAAAACAATAAAAAGTTAGAAATCTTAGAAAGATTCCAGAAACACTGGAGAAGGGGAAGAGATAAGCTTTGATACTATGATAGAAAAACCGAATAGAGGAAGAAGAAAAACTATTTCATTTTATTAGAGTTAAAGGTATTTATACAGTACATCTTAAGAATGAATAACATCACTTACTAAGACTAACTAACTTAACTGTCAACTTATATAATTCTAACAGTTGCTTGATAAAAATGTCAGAAGAATCCATACTCATAATTTGCCACTGTGCATGTAAAAGACATAGAGAGTTGTCTAAACCTTCTTACTTCTGCCAAACCTGTTCTCCAGTCTTGATGCTTCCACAGGATGCTATGATCCTCCTCATGTAAACATACATTTTTCAATTGTTTCAATACCTCCAGTGAAGTTAGTGAAGTGGGCATCAAAATATGTGATATAGCCTAAACAGTCACATCCTTGTATTTGTAGTTCTCGTTATCAGACAACAAAAAATGATGAAACTAATTATGAGGGAAAAGGAGCCAAAAAACAGAGTACAAAATACATGCACCCCGAGTTTTTAGTCTGCAAACCTTCTTAAGGGAGTGTGCATTTTTACTAAGGCCATCTTCCCAGCATCAAAAGCATTCTTTCGATGATGCGGTTCATTTGGATCTCTATATGACACAACCATTTTGGAAGCCTTCCTCATTGAAATTTCACTTCAAATCTGCTTCTTCATTGAATAAAATATCCCTACTAATTATCACTTTGCCACTTATAGGATTATATAGACGATATGCTTTGGATTGAGAGCTATAGCCAATGAAAATGCATTTTTCAGATTTTTTTTATTAGGTTTAGAACGTGTATTAACCAAAATATATACTATACAACCAAAAACTTTTAAGTGGTTTATTCGTGGCGTCTTACCCATTTTTTTTTATCAAGTTTAGAATGTGTGTTAACCAAAGCATATGCTATACAACTAAAAACTTTTAAGTGGCTTATTCGTGGCTTCTTACCCATACAAGCTTCATAGGATGTTTGATCCAAAACTGCCTTTATTGGTGAGATATTCAAAAGATATACTGCTATTGCAATAGCTTTTCCCCAAAACTGATTTGGAAGTCCTTTTGCCTTTAACAAGCTTCTTGCCATTTCAACTTCTGTTCGATTTTTTCGCTCTATAACATCATTATGTTCTGGTGTATATAGGGCTGTAAGTTCCCTGTGAATGCCATTCTTATCACAAAAATTAGTGAAATCATTAGAAAGGAAATCACCGCCACAATCTATTCGAAGTACTTTTATGTTTCTTCCACTTTGCTTCTTTACCAACGCCTTAAATTTCCTGAAACTCCCAAAGTTTTTATATTTGAATTTTAAGAAATAAATCCAACTTATACGGCTATAATCATCTGTAAACAGTAGAAAATAGCAACTTCCAACAAGTGATTATGTTTTCATAGGTCCACATAAATCAACATGCACAAGTTCAAGACACTTAGAAGCTCTCCATGATTTTCCAGATGGAAATGACTTCCTATTCTGCTCACATCCCTCACAAAAATCAAGTTCACCAATTTTCAGCAAGCCAATAACCATTTCTTTATGATTCAAAATTTTCAAACCATTCACATTCATATGCCCATAACGTAAATGCCATAAATTAGCCTCATCATTTCTTCTAACAACTAAGGCTTTGCTCACAAAATTTGAAACATTAAAAGGAAACATCTTATATCTTGTCATATAAATAGTAGATATAGTTTGACCAGATTTTTTATCATGAATAACACATGAATCATCATCAAACACAAAAGAATATCCACTAGTTAATAGCTATTCAATACTCAATAAATTGTGACCTAAACTAGGCACAAATTGCATATCATAGAGTAGTTTAACATCACCTTGCACAATTTTGATGGCAATTGTTCCTTTTCCTTCGACTTTCATTTGTTTGTCATCCTCAAGTTGGACCTCCCTCTTTTGTGACTCATCAATTTCTTTGAATAATGATTTGGTTCTACACATATGGTTGGAGCATCCACTGTCCACAAACCATACATCTGTGCTATTATCTACATTTTGAACTAGTGAATGTGCCATAAATAGCTTTCTCTCCTCTTCAACCTTCTCTGTAAAATTTGTTTGCTTTTGCTCTTTTCATTGTTTGATCCAGCAATTAACTTCTTTGTGCCCCAAATTTTCACAATATCTACACCGGATTACACTCTTGTATTGATTTCATTCATTAAATCAACTTCTACCTTTGCCACCACCACCTTCTCGTCTCTGAAATCCACATATGTTTTTGCCACAACCTTTGGAATTTTCAGTCTTTCCCTTTAAAAACTCCCCCTTAACTTGAAATTCCCTTTCCTTAAATTTTTCTTGAGACCTGCCAATTCTTGCTTCATGAGCTAACAAGGAGCTCATCATTTCATCAAAAGTATAAATAGACAAATCCTTAGTTTCTTCAATTGCAACAACAACATGATCAAATTTTGAGGTTTAACTCCTAAATACCTCAGTCACAATAGTTTCGTTACTCACATTTTCACCATAAGACTTCATCTGATTAACAATTCCAAATACTCTAGACAAGAATTCTTGCACATATTCTTTATCTTTCATGCCTAAATTCTCAAAATCACAATGAAGTGTTTGAAGTTTTATAGTAATTACCTTCTTGTTTCCCAAAAATTCTTGCTTTAAAATCTCCCATGCCTATTTGAAGGTGGTAGCCTCCAAAATTTGAGGAAATATATCATCCTCTAGAGCTGACTAAATGAGGAGTAAGGCCTTTACATCGTTTTTTCAATTTTCTCGTAATATTTGGTCAGGTTTAGTAGGTGTAGAATCTGGCTCTTCATACCCATTTTCCGCCAAGTTCTATAGTTCTTATGACTTAAACAATGTTTTCATCTTGAGACTCTAAAGATGATATTTTTCACCTTTAAAAACTAGAATTGGGGACTGTGTACCTAGATTAGTGTCGTTGCTTGCCATAGCTTTATCACTGCTTGTTTGTGTCTTTTAGCTCTCAAAATAGTTACTTTACTTTTTCTTCTGCTTGAAGAAAAAAAAGGACCAAAACTTGGATGCTAAATAAAAGCACTTTATAGATTATCCTCGCTTAGGACTTTTATTGAGCCCCTGGTGTGGATATCTGTTGCTATTGTTTGGTTGAGCTAAGATTTTGGGTACTACTGGATCCCTCTCTAACTCAACTCAGATTCATGTATTTTGGTTGTTTCGTCTCCTAGTCTCTCTTGCATAGCAGCTCTCCTTGCTCGTAATTGTTTGTTAAGATAAAAGACAATAAAGTTAGGTTTGAGTGGTGGTGTTGTTGATGCTATGATATCACAAATGTTAGTAAAGAAGAACAAAAATACAAGATTTGAGAGAAAAGAAAAAAACGTAGAAGAAAATGAACTTTTCTTATTTCAGCTTGAAAATGACAGACTCTAGTACAACACTTAAATCACCTTAGGAATAACAATAAAGCTAAAAAATAGGACTCACAATGGACTCAATCCTACGTTCTACTAAAATATCTAACTACTGTTATTAACCACTAACCATTAACATAATAACATCTAGGACCCCCAACATAATCGTGTTGCAATAAAGTAGCAATAACTTTTTAAATCAGTCAACTATATTTATTTAACAATATATACCTTCTGCCATTCAACAAAATTTTCAGTGACACTAAAGCTTAGACCATCTAGTTGAATAATTTGCAAAGGCTTCACATCACTTCGATCAATAGTACCACCTCTTGTTTCAACTACTGTATAATTCCTTAATGGATCTGTTGGAGGCGGAGGAATCAATTTTTGATCTTCAAACTCTATTACCTCCATGTTTTGAATAACTACAAGAACATAAATGCCCTTAACTGGGCAAGCATAACCATTTTCCATTGGATAGTCACTTTTGATTCTGTAGATTATAAGTGGTTTTGCAAGCCTTCTGCTTGGACCATCAACATCACCATGATAACCAACACACTTGCTGTAATCATACTGTCAGATCATTCATGGCTCACAAGATGTTGGTAAATAAATTTTAGATAACATGTAGTTAGTGTGAAATTTGCAATGGGCCTACGGGTCCATACGAGAAGGAAAGTTAGACCACACAAAAGCCCATGTGAGGTTCCATTATAAAACTAATTGAAAATAGATGGAGTAGCCCACTAGGCTTATATGTTAGTCTTCTTTCCCTTCTTTTTCCAATATGAGATACTCACATGTGGGTATTATTAACACTCTCCCTCAAGTGCAATTAGGACTGGACATTTAGTTGTCACTTGAAATAAACACAGTGGTAATCGGACTGGGTCGCTGGGATTGGACATCCAGACGGACAACCAGAAAATTAATAATCCTGACTAAACTTGCTCTGATATCATGTGAAATTTGCAATGGGCTTACAGGCCCACACGAGAAGAAAAGTTAGACTGTACACAAGCCCAAGTGAGGTTCCATTCTAAAACTAATTGGCAATAGGTGGAGTAGCCTACTAGGCTTATATGTTAGTCTTCTTTCTCTTCTTTTTCCAATATGGGACACTCAACCTCATTGAAGATCAACAATTGCAATGATCTATCCTCATCATGATGAAATTTCAAAGATTACCCAGGCCTGTCGACCAAAGCTAAAGACTCGTTGAATACATCAGTATAGTGCGTAGGTTCAGAACATCTAAAGGCATCACAGACCTGTTATTGTCTCAAACTTCCTTGGCCTGGAAGGTCATAGTTCCTCTAAGAAGCTGGCCATGGAGGGTCACCTCCGCATAGCTAGTTAGCAGGCTGAGGTCTCGTTCGTTAACAAAATTAACCATAGAAATTGCTCCACCAATCTATGCTACACATTGAGTGACTCACCTTGGGTGATTTTTTCTCCCAAGCACCACCCACATTGCAACCAAAATATGTTACAATTTCTTGATTAATCTTGTGCGAGTTAGTGAACTTCGATCAGAATAAAAGTACTGCATTGAGCGATTGAAATTTTGACGCAACTTTCTAAGGCTGTTTTCTTCAACTTGAAGAATGGGAAAGAAGAAAAAAACTCCAAAAATGGGACGGGATATCATGGTAGGTCGTATTATGGGATTACAAGCTGAGGGGACTAGGAAGCAGTTGAAGGAAACTTAGGAAAATGCTGAAAGAGAGGTGTAGGAGATGAGTGCATGGAGCTTTTGTAGGAAAATCCCGGTGTGTACATCACATGTACACGGTGCGGAAAACAAAATTTTTTTATTCCGGGACCTTCCCGAAAGCCAGGATCCATGTGTCTATATAACAAAGTCAAACCATAACGACCAAAGGAGACCGTC
>JAOSBK010000007.1:27220327-27252176 GCA_027568895.1 Erythroxylum shatona
TTTCCTTATCACAACTCATACCTAGATCACTCTTTCTACTCCCTCTACTTCTCATTTTTAACAAAAATCACATTTAATATCAATTATACCTGGAAGTTGTCAATGAATGCATGTACCACTTTTTCATGTGCAAAGATTCAATATTTATGTGCATATATGCTAACATTATGCATAAGCAAGAAAAATGCATTTCCTTAATCTCTCTTTGAGTTCACACGTACTGAAATTTCAGGTCTTAACTCTTAATATAAGTATGGGATGTTACAGTGTAAGTGCAAGTTTAAGTCACACAACCTCTAGCGACAATATTTTATTAATTGGACAGAGTTAGAAAAAAAAAGTTTAGGTTGAAGATACCAAATATTTATATAGAAATGTAGATGTCGACAGAGGGAGCGTGAGCATAGAAGCATATGTCGTCAATTTTCTTGAACTTTTCTCTTTTTTTGGTTTTTTAATGGAATACTTGTGAAATCTTCATAAATGGAACTGATTCATAAGTTCCCAAGAAGGCCTAATAGATTTATGTTTCATCTTGTTTGTTTTGAAAACTACAGCAATTAATTCCGATCGGTTCATTGGGATTTTTGGCTATCCTATGTAAATATCAAGACGAGAACTTAGAGGAAAAATTAATTTTTCTCCAGAATTCATCTTATTCCATCTAAATTCGTGTTTAGACCTCTGAAAGGTCCATAAACACATTCTGGTTTGATATAAAGAAAAAAGGAACAGAATTTTTAAAAAATACAGGTTGTTCTAGCTAACTCGCGTAGAATTCAACAAAAAAGCTTGAGATTTCTTTTCGATATAATAGTTACTGGACGAAGAAGTATCAGCAAGGAAGATCATAACTCCATTAACATCAAACCCACTTTTCTGCAACAGATCCAAAGAATCAAAAAAGGCATCGCCCTGTATGCCCCTACCATTCACCTCATAGCTTGGCAACAACTTGTTCTTGTCGAACTGACCAGATCGAAGCCTAAACGCATCTAAGTACGAGGCTGGTTTCGTGATCTTGTCAGTGTAGAACTGGTAGTTAACGTAGTCAATGACGCTCCCATACTTTTGGAAGAGTCCTACGTAGGTGTCTACGGTGTCGTAGTACGGAGCAATAGTAGCAACTGATATAACACTTTGGTTCTTCAAGAGGCTGATGAGTTCTCCAACACAGTATGCGAACGTAACGTTCCTTCTGGGAAAATTCTCGTAGTCAACGTCAATCCCATCAAGGTGGTAGGTCTCAACCATGGATTTGATGGAGTTGAAGGCATTGGAGATCCATTTTTCAGGTTCTTTTGGGTTGTACCAGCGTAGGACTTTTTTGCCAATGCTCCATCCTGCGAGACTTGCCAGGACTTTCACTTTTCGATAGCGTTTTTTGATGGCTAGAACTGATTCTTTTGTTAATGTATTGGTCCAGTATGGCGAGAACTTGCCGTTCTGGGACTTACCTCCAAGGTTAGCATCAATGGCGAATCCTAGTATGAAATGGAAATCTATCTTGTCTTCAATTGGAACTGAATCAAATGTCACAGGAGCTCCTGTGGCTCCAATGTACTCCATTATCACCTTCGCAGCTAAAAAGTTAGTAAAAACAGCTCGTTTAGTGCATCAAAACAATCATTGAATTAAATTAAATTATATGTAAGAGGATCATTGAACTGCATAGAGGTGAGAAAAATTAAGAAACACACATCTTCTCTAATTACTCGATTTCTCTCAACTTTCAGATAAACAAGAACTTGTATTTCCCAACTCATATGTATTTGAATTGGGTTTGGGTTAATTATTGCGTTAAATAGCTGACCCTTACCACTTATAACCCTTTTAACATTTTTAACATAAGATACTCTAATAATATGGACATCAATTAACCATTTTCAAGCTTGTTTGATGAAACTATACGTGAGAGCTATGCATAAACATATAAATACATACCGCAGAGATTTTGGCCAAGAACTGCTACTCCTGCAACAAACAGGTGAAACAGATTGAATTTGAAAGAGTTCATGTTTTCTTCTTTTCTGATCTTTAAAGTGATGGGAAAGATTTAGCAGACACCAACATATTTTTTATACGGAGAACTTCAGATCAAATGCTGCATTTTTCTTTTTCTTTTTTGCTCTTTTGGTGTCCTTTTCAAGGTTTTATAATGATCTCAAAGTTCGTAATAGTCTAAACCACAATCATGACTGAAAGTTCGATGTCAGCTACTAAACTAGTGCACATACATGAACAATTGAATATTCGTCACTTAACCAACAATGGGACGATACTTGCTGTAACAAGATCCTAGTTCTTGTCCATGTGCAATAATTATCTTTTTATAAGACAAAACTTATAATAATTATATATTAGATAAAATTTAAAAATAAATTATTTTTAATTTGATGATTTTATTTAATATTTATTATTAAATTATCGATAAATTATTTTATTATATTAAAATAAATAATTTTAAAATTGTAAATTAATTTTATTTTAAATATATTTTAATTATTAAATAAAATTTTCTTTGAAATTTATATATTTGGATGATATTTTAAATTTAATTATATTTATTAGTAATTATTAGATTAAATTTATTTCATTTAATTACAAAAATTAAATTAAACTATTAATAATTAATTTTAGTCAATTAAATATATAATATTAAATTTTATTATTTATGGTTCTTATTAATAATTAATATATTGTTAAATAATATATATTTAGTTAACAGTAAATTAGATTAAGAAAAAATAGAAATAGAAAATAAAAATTACTTTTTATGGTTTCGGAAGAAATCAAAATTAAAAACAGACAAAAAAACTCAAATAAGAAAAAAATTATTAAATTTGAAAATAAAAACAGGAAACTAGAAATAAAAATGAAAACTAGATTTTAAACAACATTATTTGAGCTTGAAAACTAAGATCAAACTCGGAAAAAGTCTAAAAATCCGAAAAGACCAAAAGCCTGAAGAAAGTTCGAATGGCAAATACAATGCAATAGAAAGATTTATGTATTTCGGACTGCTAATTAGGATGTTTGAAGAGCATGAACTTCTTCAGGCCAAAGTTGACAACTCGTGATCTTTGAATTAGACACCTTAAATCTTACTTATACTGAAATGTAGTGCCCTCGGCAATTAGATACCATAGGTTTTTGTTTTTGTGAAAAAACACATTCATAGGTATTATCTATTTATCCTAAATTTCATCAATATAATGTTGTCGTTTTATATACAATAAGCAAAGGCCAGTTTGACCTGCTCTTTGATCTAGAATGCGGAAAGTTTCGACTTCAGCTTATAAAATTTTCGCGGAACTCTTGCTTTCCAAATGTTCTAAGTGTTATTATTTTCCAAGTTATCGCAGCTAAGATGACAAAAATTAATATTCGGCTCGACTTAACTCAATTGAGTTAAACATGTTAGCAAATTCGATTTTATTAATTTTAAAATCAAATTAAAATTTGTAAATTGAATTTAAATATGTTAGTTTAAAATAATATAATTTTAGGTTCTAAACTTCAAAATTTGGATGATCAACCATCAACTAATGCAAAAGAATAATCGGACAGTTCATAGACTTCACGTTGCGAACTAGTAAGGCGAATTTGTGCCGTTTTATATGGCATCTTGTAAGCAAAACTGAGAAAAAAACGACGATAGAAGAAAAGAAAAAAAAGGAGGAAGTAACCAATTAAATATAGAAACTTCAGTCACAAACTCACGAGTCATGACAGAGAATCTAATCTAAAAGTAAGAAGAATCCTGTATATAATCTTAACCCAAATCAGGGATTAGTAAAAGAGAGAAGCATCAAATTAATTACTACTGTGAATGAAAGCTAGTGTCTTCCTTCCTGAATTTCCCTTTTCTAGAAGAACAATATGATTTGGAACCCTACCTAAGTTGGAGAAAGGAACAATAGAAAGCAAGAGTACTAACCCTACCTAAGTCGATGCCTCAAGAGCTTCGATAACAGAAGTCATAATTTGAGAAATTTTCAGTTGTGACACAACAAAGTTTGGTGGTTTGATAGATCAGTTAACTCTGTATAAGCTTAAGTTGTAAGATTTTTTAAATCTATCTACTCTTGCTACTGTAGAGATTGTGGTCCATTTAATGCATTAACCCTTCATCACATACATGTTATGGCCCATGCTTCCAAACTTCCTCCTCTGTGATAGGCAGAGGTGTTGAAACGCTTTTAAATCGAGTTTAGGTCCCTATCCTCACATAGCACAAAAAGCAATACACCATCGTATCGTGCAAAGGGAGAGGCTAAAAGATTCAAAACTTAGAGACTTTTCTGGATCATCGGTTGAGCAACAGCTAGAGGTATGTCTATCCATTATGCTTCCGTTGCTATATACATGGTTAGTATGCATGTATCTTATTTACATGTAAATCTTGTTGGGTTTTGAGATGCATGCCATGTATTGTTGATTTACATTTGGTATCAGAGTCATTACTGTCTCTACCTTGCTTATGAACCGTGGAAAAATTGTCTCTGTTATGCTTTGTTCTCGTTGTTTTTTGTCCGTAAGAGATGAGCTTGAGGTTGTTGAATATTTCAACAGTTTTTGTACATGATAAATGTTAGAGTTGTGTATTGATACTCCATGAAGCACCCAACGGTGATAAAACCTTATAGAGAGGAGGGACGACGACGATTGAAGGTGATGGCTTTGGACGTTGCCATCCAAAGGTGATGGTTTCGGACGTTGCCGTCCATGCAACATCGCATGGATGGTTCTCCAACGTCTCACACACGTCAGCTGGTCGATGCCGTCCTAACACCGGCCTTCATCTACCTCTTGGCATCCTCTGCACATCTTCTGCATCGGGTTGGAGCCAAGTTACACCCGATCTGGCTAGAGGTTGAAGACGACTGTCGAATTTTTTTTGAAAATTTCGTTAATATTGCTTATGTTAACATTGGTGATTAATTGGGTTAATCAAGACCTAACCCATTATGTTGTGATTTTAATTATAAAACCATTTTGGTATTAATATTTTATGAAAATTTTTAATTTTGTATGTCTAATATTGAAATTTAAAATTTGACATACAAGTAATAATTGTTTAATTATTTGCACAAATTACTTGTGATTAATTGAAAAATTGTGTGTATAAATTTGTGATCATTATACATGCAAAATTAGATTAAATAATTTGTGCATTATTATTTGATTTATTTGCATTATTTATTTATCGATGCAAATGTTTAGGCTTTATTGAAGCTTAAGATGATATGAGTGATTAATATGATTTTAATTAATTAAGAGTAGCCACAACATCTTAAATTAATTATAATTATATATTTAGTTTTAAGATAACGTTAAATCATTAATTGTAATTAATCATACATGATATGATAAAATCTACCCACATGAATTTTGTTATATTTGTATGATTAATTAGGATAAAATATCAGATTATATTTCTTAATCTACCCACAGGAATTAAGAAAATGAGCATAGTTCAATAGTTTTGTCATAAAGTTTTGGATGAATCTAATTAATTAGAACTTTAGCCCACAGGTAAGTCTTATATCACTAGATTCATCTATTAAATGCATGATTTATATTGGTAAACCATGAATTATTATTGGTCTCCAATTGTATATAACAAACATATTTTTTATTTCTTAATTTGCAGTTACTCAGACTGTGAATATTTCTTATAAGTGTGATATTCCCGAATTGAGAGGTGACAACTGTAATGTATGGAAGAAGAGAATTATGCTTCATTTGGGTTGGATGGATATAGAATATGCTATTAGGAAGGATGAACCACCAAGTATAACAAAAACCAGCATTCTAGACGCTGTTGCTCTTTATGAAAAATAGGAGAGATCTAATCGCCTCTCCGTGATGTTCATAAAGACTAAGATATCTGCTGGTATTTGTAGTTCTGTCGAATATCATAATAATGTCAGGGATCTATTGAAGGTCATTGATGAGCAATTTGTTACCTCTAATAAGGCTTTTGCCAGCACTTTGATCATTCAGTTGTCATCTTTAAGGCTTACTGGAATAAAGGGTGTTCGTGATCATATTATACGTATGAGGGACATAACGGCTCAATTGAAAGCATTAGAGGTTACTATATCGGAATCTTTCAGAGTGCATTACATTCTGTGCACTCTGCCCCAACAATACGATCCTTTCAAAATCTCTTATAACACGTAGAAGGACAAGCGGTCAATCAATGAACTGTTGACCATGTGTGTGCAAGAAGAGGAGAGGTCGCTGATGGAAGAAGGCGAAAGGGTGAATTTTACTGTTTCAGGAAAGAAGAGATAGGATGGTGTCAAAAATAAGGAAAAAGCAAAATGTCTCCTTAGTCAGATATAAAGAAGCTGTCAAGGTATTTCTTCTGCAAGAAGAAGGAACATATGAAGAAAGACTGCGCTAAATTTAAGAATTGACTCGAGAAGAAAGGTACTCAAATTTTATTTATTTGTTATGAATCTAATATACATTGCAGGGTTTGCAAAACCTAAGGAAGTCGGTGAAAAGTGAACAATTCATCTATTCAGGAAGTAAGACGAGTTTAAATGTGGGAGTCATTGGCACTTGCAGTTTGGTTTTGAGTAGTGACTTTATTTTATGTTTGAAAAAGACCTTTTATGTTCTAAATTTCTCTAGAAAATTGATTTTTGTATCAAGAATTGTACTTTTTGGTTTTTCCTTTAGCTTTTTCAGATTCTGGTTTTAGTTTATATAATGGATCTGAAGTTATTGGTTATGGTACATTATCTGATGGTCTGTATTCCATTCAGTTACAAAATGATGATGCCTATAATTCGATGCATGCCACTGCTGGATTGAAATGATGTGTTGTGAATGAAGAATCCTCTATGTTATGGCACCGTAGATTAGGACGCATCTCCATTGAGAGAATTAAGAGTAGAACTGTAGATTATGACACATCTCCATTGAGAGAATTAAGAGATTATTAAATGAAGAGGTACTTAGTACTTTAGATTTTGTTGATTTTGAGAGTTGTGTAGATTACATTAAGGATAAGCAAACTAACAATTCTAAAAGGGGTGTCAAGAGGAGTACAAACCTGTTAGAAATCATACATACAGATATTTGTTGTCCAGATATGGATGTAAATAGTCTGAAATACTTTATCACTTTTATAGATGATTATTTGTAATATATGTATCTCTACTTACTTCGTTCTAAGGACCAAGCTTTAGATGCCTTTAAAATGTTTAAGGTAGAAGCGGAGAATCAATGTGAAAAATTGACTAAAATCGTGAGGTCAGATAGAGGTGGAGAGTACTACTACACTGAAAGTAGACAAACCCCTGGTCCTTTTGTGAAATTTCTTTAAGAATATGAGATTATTACCCAGTACACCATGACTGGTTCTCCAGATCAGAATGGTGTGGAAGAAAGAAGAAACCAAACCTTAATGGACATGGTAAGAAGTATGAGGAGTAACACAAAACTTCCTCAATTCCTATGGACTGAAGCTCTAAAGATGGCCATGTATATATTAAACCGGGTTCCAACCAAGGCTATCTCAAAGACACCTTTTGAGTTATTTAAGGGTTGGAAACTGAGTCTAAGGCATATACTCATTTGGAGATGCCTGTTTGAAGTGAGAATTTACAATCCACAGGAGAAGAAGCTAGACCAAAGGACCATTAGTAGGTTTTTCATTAGATATATGAAAGGTCTAAGGGGTATAAATTCTATTGTCCATCTCACATCACTAGAATTGTGGAATCAAGAAATGTAAAATTTCTTGAGAATGACTTGATTAGTGGGAGTAGTCACTTTCAAGACATAGTTTTTGAAAAAGGTCATTATGAAGCTCAACTCTCTAGTTCAAGTGATAGATTGATTGTCATACACACCCCTCAAGTTGAAATGGGTGTTGGACATCCAGTTACTGAAGTTCCACAAGTTGTTAATACCAATCCAGTAGATCAAGTTGTAAATGAGGAACAACTAGAAATTGTTGAGCAACCAGTTGAACAATAGGTTAAGCAACAGGTTCTTCGTGAAGATGATGATACAACATTGAGGAGATCTACTAGGGTTAAGTTGTAAATGAGGAACAATCAGAAATTGTTGAGCAACTAGTTGAACAACAGGTTGAGCAACAGGCTCTTCATGAGGATGGTGATACAACATTGAAGAGATTTACTAGGGTTAGAAGGCAAGCAATACCTAGTGATCATAGAGTATATCTATAAGAGTCAGATTACAACACAAGATGCACTTGCTAGTGCAAGTACATATGAAAATTCTTAATTGGCTAGTTATAAATAGCCCCACCTAGACTATGGAACAAAGGGCTATATCAAACTTACCTACACCGAGGCATTGACGGTGATTCTCAAATATCGCAGATGGGGGGCTGACCCCCTTTTTGATCGTAAGCAATGAGTTCTAAGGAATCGAACTTGTGGTACAATGCTATGAAGGATGAGATGGACTCTATGGCATCTAATCAAGTCTGAGATCTTATTGAGTTGCCAAATGGTATGAAAAACATTGGATGTAAATGGATATTTAAGACAAAGAAAGACTCACGAGGCAACATTTAGAGACATAAAGCAAGACTTGTTACCAAAGGATTCACTCAGAGGGAAGGAATCGACTACACGAAGACTTTTTCTCCTGTATCTAAGAAAGATTATCTTCGTGTAATCATGGCATTAGTAGCTCATTTTGATCTTGAGTTACATCAAATGGATGTGAAAACGATGTTCCTTAATGGTGAACAAGAGGAAGAGGTTTACATGAAACAACTTGAAGGATTCTCCTCTAGTGATGGTGAGCATTTAGTCTGCAAGCTTAATAAATCTATATATAGATTAAAACAAGCCTCTCGACAGTGGTATTTAAAATTCCATGAGGTTATCACTTCATTCGGTTTTGAAGAGAATATAGTGGGCCAATGTTTATACCAGAAGGTCAGTGGAAGTAAGACTTGTTTTCTTGTATTATACATGGATGATATTTTACTTGCGACTAATGATACGGGTTTACTATATATGGTGAAACAATTTCTCTCAAAGAATTTTGATATGAAAGATGTGCATGAGGAATATTATGTCATTAGCATCAAGATCTATAGAGAAAGATCTCGAGGCATTTTGGGTTTGTCTCAAGAGACCTATATCAACAAAGTTTTAGAGAGATTTCTAATGAAAGATTGTGCACCAAGTGTAGCACCCATAGTGAAGAGTGATAGATTTAGTTTGAATTAATTCCTGAAGAATAATTTTAAGCAAGAACACGTGAAGAACATTCCATATGTTTTAGCTATTAGAAGCTTTATGTATGCTTAGGTTTGCACCCGACCTGACATCGCATATGCTGTTGGAATGTTAGGTAGATATAAGAGTAATCTAGGTATTGACCACTGAAAAGTTGCAAAGAAGGTTATGAGATATCTTCAAGCCACAAAAGACTACATGTTTATATATAAGCGAACTGAGAATCTGGAAGTAGTTAGATACTCCGATTCAGACTTTGCTGGCTGCAGTGATTTAAGGAAATCAACATCTGGTTATATTTTCATGCTAGCTGGTGGAGCTATATCTTGGAGAAGTGCCAAGCAGACCTTGATTGCTACTTCCACTATAGAGGCTCAGATCGTATCATGTTTTGATGTCATCTCGCATAGTGTATGGTTGAAAAGTTTTATATCTGGGCTTATAGTTATTGATTCAATTTCTAAGTCATTAAGGTTGTATTGCGATAACTCAGTTGCGATTTTTATGATTAAAAATAACAAGAGTGAAAGTCGAAGTAAGCATATTAACATTAAGTATTTGGCCATAAAAGAACGTGTTAAGGAAAGGAAAGTTGTCATAGAGCACATTAGCACTAATTTGATGATTGTGAATCCTTTAACTAAAGGCATGCCACTTAAGCATTTTAAGGATCACATAGTGCAAATGGGACTTGGTTCCATAATGTGATTTTTGTTGTACATTTATTGCTTCAATGGAACTCTTGTTTAATTTGATATTTTCTTATATGTTTTTGTGCACACATATATTTGATTGGTTTTGAGAAATATCATTCAATTTGGACCTATATTAAACATATGGTTTATCCATTAAGTTTAAGGACTAGTAATGAGAAATTTTATATATGTAATACATGGAAGATTATATTCACTATAAGAGGACCTATCGCCATGAGTCATATATTTGATTTCTTGTTATGTTTGTTGTGTTAAATGGACCAAGTGAGAGAATGTAAGATTTTTTTTTTTAAATCTACCTACTGTAGAGATTGTGGTCCATTTAATGCATTAACCCTTCATCACGCACACGTTATCGCTCATGCTTTCGAACTTCCTCCTCTGTGATGGCAAAAGGTGTTGAAAAGCTTTAAAATCGAGTTTGGATCCCTATCCTCACATAACACAAAAAGCAGTACACTATAGTTTCATACAAAAGGAGAGGCTAGAAGATTCAAAACTCAGAGACGTTGTTGGATCATTAGCTGAGCAATGGCTGGAAGTATGTCTATCCGTTATGCTTCTGTTGCTATATATATGGTTAATATGTATGTATCTTATTTACACGTAAATCTTGTTGTGTTTTGAGATGCATGCCATGTATTGTTGATTTACATAAGTTGCATCATATTAGGAGCCTAATGACACTCTTTTAAAAGGACTTGTATCTCAAGAATCTAGAGGTAAGGTTGGCATTAGGATAGATGGGTCCAACCTCATTTACGTTGCTTGAACTACTTCTAAGTTTAGTAAATTCAAATTTTATTTGTTAAGTTCAAATCTAGTTAAAAATGTCACCCCTATCTAATAATTAATAAAATTAATTATATTATAATTTTATGTTATTTAACTATTTTCATTTCAATTCTTATATTTGGAAGATTGTTATTTGCTTTGGTTAACATATAATTCATTTGACTGTATTCCATTAATTTTCTTATTTACATATAGTTTTTAAGTAATATTAAATTTAAACTTAAAACTTTCAATATTATCTCTTTTGAAATAACTAATTTACTTCAAAATAAGTTCATCAATTAATATACCATTACACTATCAAAACAATTATACCATAATATGTACTAATCAAGCTTATACATAGTTAAATTAGAGTTTCAATCTAATAGATACAGACCTTTCGATATCATTTGGTAGAAAGCAAGAGACGTATAGACTCAAAAATAAAACACAATTGGTTTTTTTAATTTCCTTTTTAAAAGGATCATTTGGTCAATCTCTCATAGAATTTCAGCCAAAACCGATATAGGGCTATACACAATGATTCTATGTTGCGGCTAAAACTGTAACCAATCGAAAGGTATGTATACATAAGTTTATTATTCTATAGTTATTTACGCCCTAAGTAACTTTCAATTTATATGGGTAGAATTTAAAGTCCTTTTTTTATAGTTGGCATTTTTCTCGGGTGCATATAATAATTTACAAAATTATATAATTTAAATAAATTACTTAACAAATTAATAATTTAAAATTAAGTGACGATCTCAATTCATATAATAATTACAAGTTCGAATATGTAAAGTTGACAAAATTTGATCCAAGCGTAGACAGATAAGAAGTCACTAAGTCAAATTCAAGTTGATTGATCTTTGAATCCAAATTCTAACCAAAATAACATTGATATAATGGTCTAAAACAACATTCTTGTTTCTCTAGTAATTGGCCTATGCTAACTAGGCACAAGGCCTCAACTTTCTGACTCTGCAATTTCTTCAGGAACCTAGACAAGGGTTATGACTGAGACAACATTATATCGACTATATTCCTACTGTCTTAAACGAAACATTTAGATTCCAAGTTGACAGGAACGGCCACTTGTTGCCTACCTCACCATAGTCTCTATATGACCTGGTGCTATGTTTTATCTTTTCAATCATCAGACCTTGCAGAAACAATGAGATCAACAACAAAGATTCATGTCTTTCTCCGCTACCTCGTCGGAGCTGCATTCCTCTGTCAGGAATTTTGCGGTATGTACTCATGTTTCAGTCTTGTATAGATGGAGGGTTAAGTGCTTGATTCATTACTTGGAACATTAACCTTGATTACGAATGGAAAATTCTGTCCGATCCATCTGTTAAGTATTTTTAGGCTTGGACTAAAAGCCTGATTAGGCCTAATTAATTTTTTAATTTTTAAAAATTCAAAACGACATTTTATATAAAATAATTGTAATTTTTCAATCAAACAAGCCCTACCTAAAGTTTGAAATTTTTAAAGAAAATATTTTGAGTTTGACCCGAGACTTGATCAACTTGAATCAAACTCGTTAAACTTGGATCGAATTGGATTGGACTGAAAATTTTTTCCCATCACCCTTAGTTTTATCAACAATTAACAAGTTAGCCTTAAATTGATTAGACTTTAAGTTGAATTCAAATATGTGGATTAATGACAACATTTTGGTTTAACTTATCAAAACATTGTAGATTTGATCTATAAAGTTAATAAATTTCATATTAAGATGACATCTTTTTTAAGAAGTTAAGTGAAAATCTGAACCACATCATTTTAAATGACTTGATTAGGATTGAATTGTTTCTTAAGAGCATTAGATCGAGCCAAATTAGAATGAGGTTGGTCCACCCCGATTCGTTGCCAAAAATAATCTTAATAAAGAAAGTTTATTTTTGATTCTGTGGAGAAAAAAGTTAAAAGATATCATCTTTTGTAAAATTTGATTTTGATATAATATCGCAATTTCCTCAATCGTTGAGCTTTTGATATCATCTTCAAGACTCAATTTATAATTTAAAATCTTTCATCTTTTTCAATATTTCACCTAATTGACTGTCTAATAAGAATTGCATATTGCTTAATGGGCACTTTCCACCTTGTTTAAAAAAAAAAAATCCAAAGTCAATATAGCAGTAGAGGGGTTTTACCTAATGCCATCTATAACGCTCCTTGTACAAGATCAATTTTTTCTTGAAATGAAGATATTTTAAGCATTCATTCATTTATGTAATCTTATCTGGAAAGTGAGTGTTAAATCTTATATCAAAAAGAAGATGAGTAATATAGTTTTTTTATAAGATTAAAAAGAAAAGAAGATGAGTGATAATTTTTTATAATATTAAATGGAATAATAGTAATCAATTCTTAATTATTTATGTTTTAGTATATAATTCTTTTAAATTAAAATTATATTAATTATTAAATTAGTATAAACTTAAGAAATTACATGAGATTATATTCATTATAAAAGAATCGTCTTAAGAGTAAGTACTCCACTTAGTTGTAATCTAATTTATAATCACAATTTATGGTAATTATATCTATGTTTCATAATTATATGAGTAGTGTCTACAATTATGACAATAATTTAAAAGCATGTCTAAATCTCAATTCATTTATTGTTTCAAATATTAATTAAAGAAGTAAAAACCAATCACATTTTTAATATATATACTTATATTTTTCCATAAAAATAACAGATGCTAAAGTGATGATGGAGTACATCGGAGCAACGGGGGCTCATGTAAGCTTTAATGAAGTTCCAGTGAAAGACAAGATCGACTTCTACTTCATACTTGGCTTCGCCATTGACGCAGACTCCTCCGGTAAGCCTCAAAATGGCATATTCTCTCCATATTGGGCGGACAGTTTAACACCTGCCTCCGTTGCAACCATTAAAAGCCGTCATGCCAATGTCAAGGTCTTGGCTAGTCTTTCTGGTTGGAGCGTCAACGATAAGGTCCTGACATGGTACACCCCAAAGAACCCTAAACTCTGGATATCCAACGCTTTCAAGTCCCTAAGCTCCATTGTCAAGAAGTACCATCTCGATGGTATCGATATCGACTATGAAACATTTCCTAAGAACGACTCCAGCTTTGCTTCCTGTATCGGTGAGCTCATCACCAACCTGAAGAAGCAAAGGGTTATCTCTGTGGCCACAATTGCTCCATTTCATAACACTATTAAACCATACGTAGACCTCTATCGAACGTTCGGGCTAGTTATCGACTATGTTAATTATCAGTTCTATACGGACAAGATCAGGAATCCTCCAAAGTTCTTGGAAGTGTTCAAGCTGCGCGCGAGCCAGTTTGATAGAAATAAGTTGTTGCCAAGCTATGAGGTCAATGGAAGAGGTATTCATGGTGATGAATTCTTTGATGTTTTAAGATTGTTGGAGAAAACTGGATTTTCTGTTAAAGGGGTGATGATCTTTTCTGCTGATGCTTCTTCTGCCAATGACTATTATTATGAGAGGAAATCTCAGGATTTCTTACTAAAATCCAAGTGATAAGTTGTAATTTGTATCTTTGAGTCTTCCTCACAGTTCTTTTTACACGTTCCTTTTAGAGTTAAGTGCTACATCTCGTATAAATGAAGTAATAAATGTCAGAGTATGACTCAATTTTCCCTCTAATGTACAACAAATTGTGTCTCTCTATTGTTCCCTTGTTTTTCATCTGACAATCAGGAGAATAATATAAGATACAACTAGCATAATTTGTCCTTTTTGTTGTGTAAAAGAAAGTTGTTGTGTAGCTGACACAATTTTGTGTTCAACGTTGTTGTCCTTCTTGGTTTATTTATATTTTCATATGAAACTTGTTTTAGACATGTGAGTGAAAGTTTCAACTTTCTTGAGAGATTATGTGAGAGTTTCTAAAACACCTTGTAACCCCTTCTTTGAACATAGTGAAATTGGTTCTTTGCTCCATAGGTTTTTCTCCCAGCACTCGGATTTCTCACGTAATTTAATCAGTGTTTATGTAGATTTCTCTTTTTCTTATTTGTGACTCCCTTTGATTGTGTTTCTACATTTATTCTCTACCAAAGTTGCTCCTACGAATTGGTATCAAAGCCTCATTAATCTCAACCAAGGAATGGTCCACTATGTCAACTATCACCAATTCCACATTGAAAAATTTGATGGAAATATTAGTTTCGCAATTTGGCATGTCCAAATGAAGGTTGTTCTTACACAACACAGATTGAAGAAAGCCTTGAACAAAAATCTAAGAAGCTAGACACTATGAGTGATGAACAATGGGAGGACCTCGATGAGAAAGCCCTTTTGACGATCTAGCTATGCCTTTCTTAAGAAGTTCCACACGAGGTAATTAACAAAACTATGATGGCTGGGTTGTGATTAAAATTGGAATCACTTTACATGATAAAGAGCCTCCCCTATAAGCTCTGTCTTAAGGACCATTTTTTCACCATCTGATTGCAAAAAGGCACCTCTATCCAATTGAGTTCAATTCTATCTTGATTGATCTTGAAAATCTTGATTTGAATATTAACGATGAGGATAAAGTTGTTTTGCTTGTTTGTTTAAATCCCCCTTTATATAGGCATTTAAAGAAATCATGTTGTATGACAATCGTGATACTTTGTGCTTTGAGGATGTTAAAACAAACTTGTTGTCTAAGGAACAATTTGACACTAAAATTTTATCAATGCCTTAAGGTGAAGGTTTGATTTTTATGGGAAGGAGGAAAAATAACGATAAGAATAAGAAGAAAGGTGGGTCAAAATCTAGAGGCAAAAAATTCAAGTAAAACCTGTCATTCTTGTAAGAAGCAAAGGCATGAGATTTTGGATGTTATAAGTTGAAAAATAAAAATGAGAGAAAAGAGAAAGCCAAAGGTAAGCAATAAAAAAAGTCCATCGAGGCTAGCATTATTGACATAGATTTTGAGGGTGACTTTCTTTTAGTTACTAACATTGGGCAAAGGTTGAAGAATGAGTGGATAATGGATTCAGGCTGTACATTTCATTTGAGTCCTCAAAAGGATTGGTTTTCAACCTATGAGCCATGTGATGGTGGTTTTATTTTTATGGGTCAATTCTCAGTGCAGGGTTGTCAATAAAGGTATGTCAAGATTAATACACATGAAGGTGTCATTCGTACCTTGAATAAAGTCAAACACATCTCTGATTTAAAAAGGAATTTCATCTCCCTCGGTATACTAGAATCTCTTGTTTGTAAGTACTTTGCTTAAGGTGGAGTTTTAAAGGTAATTAAAGGAGTTCTTGTTTTACTGAAAGGTACTCGTTGTGGTAGTCTATACATTTTTTAAGGTTTTACCGTTATAGGCTCGACAGTAGTTATATCCTCTACTCTCCACTTTGATGTAACCAAACTTTGGCCCACGCATTTGGGTAACATATGTGACAAAGACATGTCAATTTTAAGCAAGCGGGGTTCATTGGATGGTCAAAACACTACTAATATTGATTTTTACGAACATTGTGTTTTTGGAAAACAAAGAAAATTAGTTTTTCTATAGGTCTTCATAGGACCAAAGGCATACTTGATTACACTCATTCCGATCTTTGGGGTCATTTCAAGATTCCTTCCTTAGGAGGAAAAAGATATCGCATGACCATAATTGATGATTTTTTGCACAAGTTTGAGTTTGTTTCTTAAAACATAAGAATGATGCTTTCATTACGTTAACGGAGTGGAAGATCTTAATAGAGAACCAAATTGGTAAAAAGGTGAAAAGGTTTTGCATTGATAATGGTCTTGAATTTTATGAACATAAGTTTGAAGATTTTGCAGGCAAGAGGACATTGCTAGATATAAGAATCTAGTTGGCAGGCCTCAGAAGAATGTCGTTGCAAAAAGGATGAATCATACACTAATAGAAAAAGCTCAATGTATGCTCTCCATTATGGGATGAAGTTATTTCTACTACAACCTATTTAGTGAATCGTTCGCCTTATAGATCACTTGATTGAAAAATTCTAGAGGAAGTTCAGACTGGTAATTCTAGTGATTATTCTAATTTAAAAATTTGTTAATGTCCTGCTTATGTCCATATCAATAAAGGAAAGCAACTTCCTCGTGCTAAAAAGTGCATCTTCATGGGCTATAGATTGGTGTTAAAGGTTATCGCTTATGGTGTTCTTGTCAATCTTAGTTGGCATGTTTAGTGCCTAACATGCCTAACAAAACAAATAATCGTTGGCCAATTTGGCTAACCATACCTTCAATCAAATAAACAAAGAGAAAGATCCATATAGGCAGAACAAAAATAAAAAGAGAGAGAAGTGACGTGAGGAAAAAAAGAGAAAAAGAAGAGAGAGAATAAAAAATATTTTGAATTTTTTATGGATCTAGTTTTTTCTCCTTGTAATTCTCCATTTTTTCAATAGTAAAATTCTTCTATCCTTACCCGTGATTTTTACCCTGATTTAGGGATTTTTACGTAAAATTTGTGTGTCTATTTTATCTTCAATATTTTTAGTTTCGTTTTAGCTACGACCTTACTCTGTCCAAGTCCTAATTATTCTTAACAAGTGATATCAGAGCTAGCCTTAGGTGTATATATCTGCTTATTGTATGCCCTGTGGTTGCTACCAAGAGTGGATCCTCCACATCAAAAGATAAGTTAGAATATTATTCACTCTATCAAAGACATTATTTATAAAGTGGTCATTATAGAAGTAATGGCGGCAAAGTACGAAATTGAAAAATTTAATGAGAGCAAGTTCTCACTATGGAAGTTGAAGATAAAGGTAATCTTCAGGAAAGATAATTGTCTAACGACCATTAGTGAATAACTATCTAGAATCACAGATGAAAAGTGGAACGAGATGGATGGGAATGTTGTAACTAATCTTCACCTAACTTTAGCTAATGGAGTATTATCCAGTATAGAGGAAAATAAGACTGCGAAGGAAATATAAGATCACCTTACAAAATTATACGAAGCCAAATCACTCCACAACAAAATTTTTCTGAAAAGAAAACTATACACTTTACGTATGACAGAATCCACTTCGGTGACGAAGCACTTAAATACTTTGAATACTCTATTTTCGTAATTCACATCATTGGCGCACGTAATAGCAATAAATGAACGTGTAAAACTTCTACTTCAAAGTCTACCAAATTCATATGATCAACTCATCATAAATTTAACAACCAATACAGACACTTTAGTCTTCGAGGACATTGCAGCTGCTATTATGAAAGAAGAGAGCTGACGCAAGAGCAAGGAAGATAGGTTGGCAAGCTTGTAACAAACAAAGGCCTTAGCAATGATGAGAGGTAAATCAATGGAATGTGGTCCAAATGGGAGTCACATTCATAGTAGATCAAAATCCAGGAGTAAGAAAAACTATAAATGCTACAATTATGGCAAGAAAAGTCACCTGAAAAAGGATTATTCTAATCTAAACAAGAAAGATTATGTTCCTCAAGAAAATGTTTCGAGCATTTCAGATGATGGAAGCGTAATGGTTTATGAAGCAGCAACCATTATTGAAGGAAAGAGAATATTGTTGATGTCTGGCTATTTGATTCAACATCTACTTTTCATATGACCTCTCGAAGAGAATGGTTCCATCAGTATGAATTTGTCTCTAGAGGATTTGTGTACAGCTTTAATGATCAAGCTCTTAAGATCATTGGTATTGGTAACATCAAGTTAAAGTTGTATGATTGTACAATTCAAACTACTGAAAAAGTGTGAAATGTAGAGGGCCTGAAGAAAAAATTGTTGTCTGTAGGATAACTGGATGATCTCTGCTTCAGACTTGAGATTCAACACAAGATCATGAAAGTGATTAAAGGAGCGTTGATATTTATAAAAGCAGAGAAGATTATTGCAAATCTGTACATGCTGAAGGGAGTAATTTTGCAAAAAGGAGATACATTCGTTGCAATGACTAGTCTAGATGACAAATTTGCAATGACATGGTATAGACATATGTTAGAACAAGAAGTGAAGATACTTGCAGAGAAGAATCTACTTCCAGGTCTTATAAAGGTTTCATTACCCCTCTATAAGTATTGTATTATGAATAAGCAGTATCGATTAAAATTCAACACATCAAAGTTAAGAAGCAAAGAAATTCTAGAATTTATTCACTCTAATTTATGGCAAGTACCAATTACGTCCCTAGGAGGAGAAAATTTCTTTGTATCATTCATAGATGATTATTCGAGGAAATGTTGGGTATTTCCTATTAAGAGGAAAGCATATGTGTTTTCAATCTTCAAATTTCACCAAGTGTAAGTGAAACTCGAATTTGGCAAGAAGATCAAGTGGTTGCAGTCAGATAATAGAGGAGAATATACTAATAAAGAATTTGATGAATTTTGCAAGCAAGAAGATATCAAAAGGAAATTCACGATGCCATACACTCCTCAACAATATGTAGTAGCAGAGAGGATGAATAGAACTCTGTTGAAAAGAATAAGAGTGATGTTGAGAACTGCAAGCTTAGATAAGAAATTATGGGCAAACGCAGTCAATACAACTTATTATATGGTGAATCGAACTCCATCAACTACAATTGAGTTGAAGACGTAGATAGAGATATGGACTGGTAAAACTAGTGGATTATTCTAACCTCTATATATTTGGAAGTCCTGCCTATGTGATGTTCAATGCTCATGAGACTAAAAGTTGGATATAAAATCTAGAAGTTGCATTGTCTTAGGATATGCTGAAGGTGTGAAGGGGTATTGTCTGTAGGATCCCGCTGCCAATAAGATTGTTATTAGTAAGGATGTTATCTTCATGGAAGATAAGGATTAAGAGCAAGCAGAAAATGCTGGCACTGTATAAAAAAATCCAGAAACTACAAAAATACAAGTGGATAGGAAGTTGATCAAAATGATTTTTTAAAGATGCACCAGAACACGAGGAGCAAGAACCAGTTGAATATGATGTTCTAGATACTCGGAGATCAACTCACATAAGAAGAGCACAGAGCTAGCACTCAGACTATATTATGGACGGCAATATTGCATGTTGTCTTTTAACTGAGGATGGGGAGCCATCAACTCTTCAAGAATCAATGAATAGTTTAGATGCATCTCAGTGGATGATAGCAACACAAGAAGAAATTTAAGCACTTCATAAGAATAAGACATGAGAGTTGGTGTTATTACTGCAAATAAGAAAGCCTATTAGCAATAAATGGGTTTATAAGATCAAGCAAAGTGGTGATGATTAAGTGGAGCGATATCATGCTAGATTGGTGATAAAAGGATATGCTCAAAAAGAAGATATTGATTTTAACTAAATATTTTCTCCTATAGTTCGACTCACTATAGTTTGAGTAATTCTAGTAATGTGTGCTATATTTGACTTACATCTTGAGCAATTAGATGTGAAAAATACATTTCTTCATGGAGATCTTGAAGAAAAATTTATATGCTCTAACTAAAAGGTTTTGAAGAAAAAGGGAAAGATAACTTGGTTTACAAGTTGAACAAATCTATGTATGGTTTAAAACAGGTGCCAAGGTGCTGATACAAGAGATTTGATTCCTTCTTCATGAGTTTGGATACAGCAGACTAAATGCAGACCCTTGTGTATATTTCAAGAGGTTTGAGAAAAATGATTTTATAGTCTTGTTGTTCTATGTAGACGACATATTAGTAGTAAGCCCCAACAATGATCATATCAAAGAATTGAAGACATAGTTGGCTAGGGAATTTGAAATGAAGGACTTAGGATCAACAAACAAGATTCTAGGAATGAAAATTCACCGAGATAGAAATAATAGGAAGATTTGGCTTTCTCAGAAGAATTATTTAAAGAAGATCTTGTGGCGATTCAACATGCAAGATTGTAAGTCAATTTGTACCCCTCTTCCTGTTGATTTCAATTTATCCTCAAGTATGAATCCTAGCAATGAAGAAGAGAGCATGGAGATGTCTCAAGTATCATATACATCAACAGTGGGCAGCCTGATGCTTACTATGATTTGTACAAGATCAGATAGTACACATGGAGTAGGAGTGGTTAGTCGATATATGGTAAATCTTGGTCAAGAGCATTAGAATACAGTTTACAGGATTATTAGATATATCAAGGGAACCTTCGATGTTGCATTATGTTATGAAAGATTATATTTTACTATCGGAGGATATGTTGATGCTGATTATGCAAGTGATTTTGACAAAAATAAATACACTACTGGATATGTGTTCCCATTAGCTGAAGGGGCTGTGAACTGGGTTTTAAAACTACAGTCAGTTGTGGCTATGTCAACAACAGAAGCAGAATATGTAACAACTACATAAGCCAGTAAAGAAGCAGTGTGGTTGAAGATGTTGGAAGAACTTGGGTATAAATAAGAGAATATTACTCTACATTGTGACAGGCAGAGTGCTTTGCATCTTGTAAAGAATCTAGTATTTCATTCAAAGACAAAGCACATTTGAGTTCAGTATCATTTCCCTTGTGAGAAAGTGAAAGAAGGAACAGTGGATATGCAGAAAATTAATATAATGGATAACCTGGCAGATTTTATGACAAAAGCAATCAATGTTGACAAGTTTATGTTGTGTCAATCCTCGTGTGGCCTGACAGAGATGTAAGCATCATGAAGCGGCAAGGTAGAAAGAATTATGTGAAAATATGATTGATTCTCAATCAAATCTTTAAGTAGGAGAATTGTCAAACTTAGTTTATCGATGCCTAACATGCTTAACAAAACAAATAATAATTGGCCAATTTGGCTAACCATATCTTCAATTAGATAAAGAAGAGAAAGATCTATATGGACAGAACAAAAAAAAGAGAGAGAAGTGTGGTGAGGAAAAAAAGAGAAAAAGAAGAGAGAGAAAAATATTATATATTTTTATAAGTCTAGTTTTTTCTCCTTGTAATTCTCTAGTTTTTCAGTAGTAAAATTCTTCTATCTTTGCCTGTGATTTTTACCTTGATTTAGGGTTTTTCCGTAAAATCTATGTGTATATTTTATTTTTAATATTTTTAGTTTTGTTTTAGATATGACCTTACTCTGTCCAAGTCCTAATTGTTCCTTATAGATCTAACCTTGGTGTTCGTAGGGTTATACTTAGTAGAGATGTAACATTTAATGAAAGTGCTTATTATCTTCAGGGAAAGATGCTTGTATTCTATCTTCTATTATAGGTGATTTGGAAGGTATTAGGGAAAAGGTGGAGTATGAAATTGGTGCCCAATCACTTGACGGTGATACTCCATCATTTTCCACCTCTTAGTCTAGCAAATATCAAATGGAAGAGAAAACTCAAATAAGTCCACCACATCAACCTTAACCTTAACCATCTATATCAAAAGATTATGCTTGCAAATAGTCGGATGCCCACCAAGTTTTCTTATGACAATTGTGATATGGTTGTATGCACCTTGATAGTTGCACAGGAGACTAATGATTATTATGAACTTAAAAGTTATTTTGAAGCCATCTCTAATGTAGATTCTAATAAGTGGCTACCTACAATGCAAGAAGAAGTTGAGTGTCTTAACAAGAACGAGACATGAGATATAGTTAAACTACCCAAGGCCAAGCGAGTCATTAATTGCAAGTGGATTTACAAGGTCAAGGAATTTATCCTTGGGATTGAAAATAAAAGGTGCAAGGTAAGATTTGTAGTTCATGGTTTTGACCAGAGAGAGGGTGTTGATTTAATGACACTTTCTATCTTGTCCTTCGCCACACATCTATTCAAATTCTCTTGTCTTTGGTTACTTTATATAACCTTGGGCTAGAATAATTAGATGTTAAAACTTCACTATGGTAATCTTGATAAAGAGATTTATATTCAACAACCCGAGGATTTCATAATTTCTGGAAAAGAGCATCATGTTTGCTGGTTAAAGAAGTTCCTTTACGGTTTAAAACAATCACCTAGGCAATGGTATCGACGCTTTCATGCTTTTATGATTGGACAAGGTTACTTTAGGAGCAACTATGACTATCATGTTTACTTTTAGCAAATTCATGATGTCAGTTATCTATTTACTTTATATGTTGATGACATGTTAATTGTTGCACTAAACATTGATCTTGTCAATAAGTTGAAGGCCCAGTTGAGTAGTGAATTTGATATGAAGGAATTAGGTCTACCAAGGAAGATTCTCATAATGGAGATAAGTAGGGATCATTTGGCAGGAAACTACACTTGTCAAAAAAGAGTTATATTGTGAAGATGTTAGATAGGTTCAATATGAACCATTGTAAGCTTGTCACCATTCCCTTAGCCGCTCATTTCCATTTATCATCTTATTAATGTCCTGACACAGATGAAGGTAAATCTCACATATCCTTTATTCCTTATGGTAGTGCAATCGAGAGTCTCATGTATGCTATGGTATGTACTCGACTTGACTTGACTTATGCGGTAAATGTTATGAGCTGCTTTATGCACAATCTTAGTAAGGAACATTGAGAAAATGTCAAGTGGATTCTAAGGTAATTGAAAGGGTCTAGTATTGTTGGTTTAGTTTTCAACAAGAGTAGAGTTGATCCTAGTAGTGTGATTGGGTACGTGGATGTTGTTTGGTAGTGATCAGCATTAGTTAGTACTCTTCTTTACAACATATCACTTCCTTACCTACTACCGAAGTAGAATATACTTCACCTACTGAAGGTGTTAAGGAAGCAATATGGCTTCGTGACATGATTATTGAACTTGGCTTAAAGCAAGATGTTCTTGTGGTTCTTGTGACAATTAGAGTCAAGGTTTTGAATTTCATTCCGTTCCAGCCAGACGAAATAGTGGTGTTTATATACCGAGTGTAAATATCGGTCAATACCAGCATATTTTGTCTAATATCGTCGGTACCCACGATATTTATAATATCGACCGGTATCGAAAATTTTGAAAAATATGGGGACTTATTAGCAAAATTTTCAAAATGTTTTTAAAAATTCTCCGGCCTCTCCCACCGCCCCTTTCTTTTTTTTAAAGTTTCTAATTAGTTATTTAGTTAAACTTTTATTGTGATTTTTTAATTTTTATTTTTAAAATAAAATAAATATTTTTATTATTAATAATAATTATACATTATATAAAAATTAAAAATAAATTATTTTATTTAAATTTATTTTAATCTTTTATATAATATTTATTAATAACAATATTTTATTTTTAAATAAATTATTTATTATTTATTATTTATAAACTAATATGTAATTTATATATTTTAATTATTAAATTAAATTTTATTTGAAATTTATATATTTTGAAAATATTTTTAATTTTAGTTATATTTATTAATAATTATTAAATTAAATTAAGATATTTATAATTTTAGTAATAAACAATTTTAATAATTAAATATATAATATATTTAATTGATAGTAAATTAAATAATATATGTTTTGTTTCATGTTTCAATTCTACTCGGTTGTTTTCTTATCAGGAACTCTTGTTGTAAATTATAATAATTTGAGAGTTAAGGATATTTATTATTATTTTTATTGGATATTTTGATATAATTATTATTTATTATATAATAAAAATTGAAATTATAATATTTTAAATACTTTGTATTGTTCTTAATTTTATATTTGTATGATAATGATTGCCTTTTTTCATATAAATTGTGGTTATTATTTATATGTGAAATATATGAAAATTATTGTTATTTCATACTCATTGTAATTATTATTTATTATTATAATTTTTAGAGATAGGGTTAAAAGTATATAGTACAACTACACAATATAACAATAGACTATTTTATAATTTTTAAAAAATTCAAGGACTATTTTATAATTTTAAAAAATTACCTAAAACGGTACTTGATTTTTCATAAATTTCTGTACTTCCTGAGTTTTTCTTCCGATACTCGAGTTTCTCACGTAATTTATGTATTTCCGTAAGTTTCTCATTTTCTTGTTTGTGGCTCCCTTTAATTGTGTTTCTAGATTTATTTTCCGACAATAAATGTGTATTTCTTTTGCGCATTTCAAATTAATCACGTATTCAAAAGATTTCAACGTTAACCTCTAGTTTGGTTACAAGTCAACTTGGTAAAAATTTTTAACAAAAGGATATAATTTAATTCATCACCATTTAACAAAAATAAAATTGCTTTAACTATTTTTTAATCCAAATTCAATACAAAATTTAATCAATTAGAATTTTATCCAAAACAATTGAAAACTCAAATTATATAAAAAGTATAGAAAATATGTTAAATTATTATTAACTATAAATTTTATTGGAAGTTATAATTTCCTAAAAAGTTTAGATTTAGAAACTAAAACTTTTAATTATTACGATCTTTTGTTATATCAAATTTATATAAAGTTAAAATTTTATATATTAAAAGAATATTTTCCAATTTTTGTAAAATTCATCAACTAATTTATAATTTTAATTTTTTAGCTAAAACTTTTAAATTATTGTGAACTTTTATAAAAATTTATATTATCATGAATTTTTGAAAATAAAATTAAAATCTTATATAATACAATTTATTAAAAGAATATTCTCCAATTTTTATAAATTTTATCAATTATTTTATAATTTTAAAAAATTATAGTATTCATATCAAATCCAAATATGATACTAAGTTTATATTTATAATATTGCTTTTACTTTAAAAATAACTAATTTCTATAAATCTGATTGACTATTTAGGAGTCGGACGTATGTAGCTCCTTATCCCATAATTAACCAAACAAATCGCTCCATCAACTAAAAACGGCCATGCACCACCACCCATAAAATCAAGAAAGAGCTATCAGTTGCTTCGTCGGGCCGGGGTATGGGGGGCCCTTTGGGTTGGGGATTCAACCTTTTTTGCTCCAAGAAAGAGCTATCAGTATTATTGGTAGAGGTGGATGTTTCTAAACCACCTTTAACCAGCTTTCAAGTTCAATTGCTGGAGGGACTTGGCTACACCCAACTGGTGATTTACGAATCCTATTTACCCTTTTGTGGTACTTGTAACCGACTTGGTCATCTATCTTAGGATTGTAAACTCTATGATAGTTGAGTAGAGAAGAAGTCTCACCTGTGGAAAATGATAGTCAAAATGACATTGGGAACGCTACAGGGGAACCTAACCAGCGACAGAATCATGAAGGCCAAACCACTTATCTCAATCCTACCCATAAGAGGGCTACCCAGTCCACTCAGCAGACCCCTGATATAATACATAATCAGGCATCCTAGGCTCATGCTCCTGGTGAAGAGAGAGCAGAGGAGACAATGAATGTAGATATGATTAGTAAGGATGGGCAGCATTCCAAGGGTGGTGTTTTGCAAAGTGGGCAGATGCCAATAGAAATACATGACCCCCTACCACAGATCAATCTTTTTCGAAGGTAACCCCAATGCAGAGCTCTCTTGTCACTGATCTTGCCAATGGTTCAGGGGAGAAAATGAGGGAACCAGTTGATCCTTTAATTCGAAAACCTACTAAGGGGACTAAGGGTGCTGATCCTCATAAAGGGCCTTCAGATCACCCCACCACTAAAAATACAACTGTGGCTACTCGTAGAATACAGGACAGAAACTCCTTTAAATCGAAGTATGTAGAGAGGACTGATGGGCTTACCACTGATCGCAGGAATGAAGGAAGGGCTGGCCCTTCCTCACTTCCGAAATGACCTTTCTTAGTTGGAATGTCCAAGGGTTGAATAAACCCTCGAGACAGCACAGTGTTCGCCTATTAACTAGGCAACACAATTGTCGATTTATGTGTTTATTGGAAACCAAACTTGATGTGAGGGGACTGGAGACATTTATGCGTAATCAGTTTGCTGGCTGGACCTACGCATAATTTTGATTACATTTCAGGGGGGTGCATGGCTGTGGCCTGGGATCCTTTGTATTATACCTGCAATGTCTTAGCTAAAAGGGAGCAGTTTATACACTGTAGTATCCGCAACAATACAACTAAGGCATGTTGTTGGCCCCCAAATTTTTCCTTGATGAATAAGCATGATTTACTTGAATTATAAGGTTTTGATGGGTTAATTTTTGGAGTTAATTGTTATGCCAATATTAGTAGGATTTTATTATATGGTTTAGTGGAATTAAAGTTGTAAGAATGCATAAAAGGGCATTCTTTGTAAGTTACTTAAGCATATAAGGTTATAAGGCTTAAAGGAAGGGTAAAGTGGACATTTCACATCTATAAAGAGTATAAATGGGAAGAAGAAAGAGTAGTCTTACTCTTAAGAAGAGAAGAAATGAAAATGACATGGAAGAGAGGAGAGAAAGAAGAAAAAATATGGGAGAAAAGAGAAAGAAGAAGAAGAAGAGAAAGCAACTTGTTCTAGGTAAGTTCTATAATCTTTAGTTCTTATTTGGATAGAAAATCAAAGGGATTAGAGCAATGGGTTTGTGTTGGAGGAAATGAAGAACAAAAGAATCATTTTAATTTTTAGGGATTTCTAAGCTAGGGTTTCAAGGTGATTAAAGAAGCTTTGGATAAATAAGTATAAGCATCCTTCTTTTTGATTTGTTAAATGAAGCATATTTAGTGATGGTTATAAGTGAAAATAAAGTTGAATACGTGTTGGAAGTTGTTGATGATGGTTTATGTAAATGTGTTAGTGTTTGGTTAATGATCAATAGTAGTTTATAAATTGGTTTGTGAATGATTTTGGGGTCGAAATGAAGTCGAAAATGAAGTAGAAGAGTTGGTTTAGGGTTGAGATGGGTTATATTTGAAATATGGGGAGTATATAGATGAAGAATGTTGAAAAATGTCTTCGGAATGAGTTTCTGGAAAAGTTTACCGCGGCGAAATCTATTTTTTTGCACAGACATATTTTGGTATTTTGGGCATAACGTTTTCTGTAGATGTCCAAATTGAGTGATTTTTGATTTGTTGTAAACTAGAGACATAGAGATACAAGTTTTGTGAAGAAATAAAGTTTAAATTCAGTCTCTAGGGATTTAAAAATTTGGAAGGAATTTGAGAATAGAATATTGTTTCAAGTATAAGAGCAATCCAAAAATTTTTGGAGTATAACTTTCGGATTACTAAATGAAATTGAATGATTTTGTTGTCATTGGGAACTTAAGACAATGGGGAATATGTTTCTAGAAGGAAGTGTTGTCAAATTTAATTTATTTACCCTATCATAATGATCATGGAAAAGTGGACCTGCAAGTCTAGGTTTTGAAAGGATTATAGTCGATTTTAGCATTTTTTATTATTGAAGCCTTATAAATTTATTTTGAATGTTGTTTGAATGAGAACTTGGTTTTTTATAAGAAACCAAGCTAGCCCAATTCAAGAGCAAGAGGAAAGACAACATTGAACTTGGATTGTAAAGCAAAATTAGGTGGGTAATATATTTATAGTTGTTGTGTAGTATGGGAAAATTGTCTTGCTTGCTTGTATGTTGTATGTTAAATTGCTTATTTTGAATTATGGCAATTGTTAAGAATGCATTGTGATTATGATCATGTTATGTCATGGAATTTTGTATAATTGAAAAGAGGAAGAAAAGCATGATGAGCATGAAAAGTACAAATGTATGGAAATGAATTGAGCATAAATTTGATTGTGTTTGGGTAAGAGAGGAACGTTTTGTTAGTCGCGTGCACGTCGACGTATAGCCTTCTCTTGGCTGCTTGCTTGAGGCCACGAGATCCTGAGAAATTAGACTCGTTTTATTCACGGTATAAACTTCAGTTTATCCATTTTGTTCCACGAAACTCTCGAGTCATTTATTTGTGCATTTACATTTTGATTTGTCAAGTTATGTTGCAAGATTGAGTGTTCTGTTTTGAGATTAATTACACTTGACATGTTCTATGTGATGATATGTTGAACTATGAGTTGTGAATTTGAATTGTGAGTGATTGAATTGGTAGCCCAATGAGATATAGTCGTATATGAATATATGAAGTGTATGCATGTTTGATTGTGTGGCTCATTGCCAATGGCTATAAATGTATAAGCCACTGAGCTTCGCAGCTCACCCCATTACCTCCCACTCTGCAGGTGAAGAAAAAGCAGAACAAGAGAATTGTGAACCTTGCAAGGCATTTGGCAACTCCAAGATAGCTATATTTAGTAATTAAGTTAGCTTAGAGACTGTCGATATTTAGAATCATATTAAGCATAAGCATTCAATTGTATCATGTGCATTGTGTATTCTGTAATAAGCCAATGGTGTGGCTTTTGTTATGTAAATAAATTTTTTCGAACTCTTTTGCTTTGTAATGAAATCAACAATTGAAAAAGATCTTTTAAGTATGTTCATGTTTATCTTCTTAGCTGAGATTGAGAATTGTTATTAGTAAGGGGATATGACATTGTATGGTATTAAAAGAAAGGTATACATGTTTGTATTGTTGAATGTTGGTGGCTTGGGTTCTGTTCGAAGGTTTCGCCACAGCGAGGCCCAGAGTACGCCACGGTGAACCTTTCCCGGAGGGTGCATACGTTAGAGTGTGGAATTTCACCGCGGCAAACCCGCCAATGCTGACGCTGGAATTTCTTCCAGTGGGGAGGTTTCAAGGTGTGTCTCGTAGGATCTCCCCCGATCGCCCCGATTAGGCATTTTGAGATTCGATACCAGACCCGACCCCAACAAAATGTGAACCATAATAATATATATTATGGATGATGTAAAACTTTAGTAAAGAATGAAAACTTTCAATGATTTCAATATAGGTACATCTCCATTGAAATATGGGGAAAAAAATAAAGAAAGAGTTAATGTATCTGTTCCTCTTTAGCAGCACTTTTTAGCTCGTAAAGGAAACTTTAAAGTGTTTAAGGTAAGATGACTCTATAAGAGAGTATAGGAGAAAATTCACATTTTCTATGTTTGATATGCAAAACATTTCAAATGAGGATAATTGTTCAACTTCATATACATCTTGTAGGTTTATGCGTAGGTTGAGTATAGGCAAAACGTAAAGGACTTCCGTATTAGAATTGTGACCATAAATGCTTTGGTGGATCTCTAAATGACATCACCATTTTGAACTAACAAAGACGGTAAAAAATGGTGGAACTTATAATGGCTTAGAGAAAGAAAGAGTGAAGGTCAGGGAGTTCCTCACTTTAAGTTAAAGAAATATTGAAAAAATGAAATTTCTTGTTTGATTTATAAAGTGCCAAACTTTACATATGAATTCCCAAAACAAAAGGTGGTTGAGGAGAAAATGAATTCCATGATCATAAAGGATTAGGGAAAGGGAGGTAAGAACTCTAACAAAAGTTTATTTAACAATTATAATTATGTTGGGAACAATTAGCCTCGTGAACGAGTGTTGGTTTGCTGCCATCTACACCAAAAAATAATACTTTATTCTCTACAATTATGTAATAGTGGAAGTGATGCATAATTTTATGTTTTAAATCGTATGTGCACAGTATAGCTATAGCTAGCACTAATAAGGATGGTTCTATCCCATGAGGACTATAAATACTAGTAATAACCTCTATTTATTATCTAAACTATGAATAAAAACATTCATTAATTTAAAACTAAACTAAAATTCATCATGCAATTCAGTTATTGAAAATTAGATCGTGAAAATACCTGTCTTATGTTTATATCTTTCTTAAAACTATTAACAACTAATCTTTAGTTGATTAATTGAAACCTCTTTCTAGTTAAAACTCGTAAGATTACATTAGTCAAGTTGTGAATTTTGATCATGCTCATTACTTATTAATTGTAAAAACAAAACTAATTACGAAAAATTAAACAACTAAGTAATGAACAAACTAAATCAAATCACGAAATAAACAATTAACAAATTTAATTAGGAAATCACTTAGAAAAGCTAATTAGTCTCAAACTTAAAATTAAGCAATTAAGCAATTAACAAATTAAACAAACTTAATTGTTAAAAAATAATTCTAATCCTAAAATTGAACTTAAAAATCCTAAATTACCAATTACACAAAATTGATATAATTAAACACTAAACTCATGCAATTAAACATAAACCCAGTCTTAATTAACGTTAAGATTAACTAATTAACTTAATTAAACACAAAAATATTACAATTAAACATGTAATGGGCCAAAATCGCAAGTTTAAGCAAAGTAAGTTGAATTTGAACCCAAATCTCAAACAATCAATCAAATTAAAAGGTAGAATCAATTTTGCAAAGATTAAATCCAACTATTACACAATAATTAAGCATAAAATGACACAAACTCTCTAACAATCCGAAAATTGTGGAATTGAAATTCTTGATTGAAAAATCTGCAAATGATGTATAATACCTAATGCATCATGCATAAATAAGGCAACAAGAAAATTACTTGGGTGTCATTAATGTGGCTTAAAAAATGCAAAAATTAGGTTGGGAAGGTTGGAGGGTGACGATAGGAGGGAGTGAAAGAAGAGAAAGAATGAAAATTAGAGAATTTAGGGCTTTTTTATTATGTATCACAAGAGTGGACGAATTGGTGCATGACATCACTAAATTACAAATTTTTGCAAGTTTTTCCCATGCATCAAAATGTGTAAAACAACATCATTTTGTTCAGAAAGTGTATTACTGTGTAAAATATTAAAATTTAATCTTCATACATAATAATCTTTGTATGTTAGCATTATAATACATAATGCACTGCCCCCAAATTCACAATTATGCACAATTTTTCTGCCCTAAAATATTTAAAACAAAATGCACTCAATTAAAGCATAAACTAATCATGAAAGCAAAAAAATAATAATGAAATTAAAATAAAACTAAAAATATAGAATTTCTTTACCGTTATTAGCTTAATGTACTTTTTCCACTCAAGGTGGCTTGAGTGAATCATTTGATTATAACTTTACGATAGGTTCCATAACCTTTAGGTGGGCTACCCTTCTACGCTTTCTTCCACATTTTTCTTTTGGTTTATTCCTTTGAATTTGCAACTTTTCCAGTAGATCCTTACATGTAGAGTCATGAAGAACATCTCGATATGACTTGTCAACTTCAATAACATCAAAAAATTTAAGTGAAATGTTTATGACATCAAAAATTGTAAATGTAACCTTCTCATCCTGTGTTAGAACCCCGTTTTCGAAGCCCAACATTCGGAGTCCTAAACCTTGAGCTTAATGCCCTGTAGGGTCATAATCAACATTTCCCTAAGGTGGTGTGCCACTCCGATCAAACACCAACATCTCAA
>JAOSBK010000007.1:27252276-27263572 GCA_027568895.1 Erythroxylum shatona
AATTTATTCGGATGACATTAAATTAAGTCCAATTTTGAGGTTTCTTTCGTGGTGAGGAATCCCTCCCTCGTGAGATGTGCGCCCAGATGTCACATAGGACGTCGGGCCCGCGACTCACCGGAGAGGGGTTCCAACAGACTGCCCCGATCATAGATGATGAGATCAAGCGGGCATTGTTTGACATAGGGGATGACAAAGCCTTAGGGTCGAACAGATATACAGCTGCTTTCTTTAAAAAACAATGGGATCAGGTGGGATCAGATTTAATTGCAGTTGTGAAGGAATTCTTTGTAAATGGTCAAATGCTGAAGCAGATTATCCATACAATTATCACTTTGATTCCGAAAACAAAAACGGCACCAAGGATAACTGACTTTAGACCTATAGCTTACCTGAATGTCACTTACAAGGTTATCACAAAGATTTTGAATGAGAGAACGGTGAAGGTTGTGGGGAAACTCGTTCATCCAGCTCAAGTAGCTTTTATTCCGAGGAGAAACATGGTTGACAATGTATTTTTAGTACAGGCACTAGTAAGGGGATATATTAGGAAGAGGATCTCACTGAGATGTATGATCAAACTTGATATTACAAAAGCCTATGACACAATTGCATGGGAGTTCCTAGAGGATATGATGAAAGGTTTGGGGTTTCCAACAATATTTATTCGGTGGATTATGGAATGTGTTCAAACGCCTTCCTAATTTCAATAAATAGATCATTGCATGGGATGTTCAAAGGTAGAAGGGGCTTGAGGCAAGGCAACCCAATGTCACCCACTTTATTCCTACTTGGTATGGAGTACCTCTCTCAGCTGTTGAAAATTAGAACAGGGAGCCCTCAGTTTCACTTCCACCTGAAGTGTAAACTGCTTGGAATCACACACTTTGCTTTTGTGGACGACCTTATGCTATTTTTAAGATGAGACTAAATGTCCATAGGCATTCTAGTAGAAGTGTTGGAGAAACAGAATCAAGCAGCAAGGCTGAAGGTAAATGTGTCAAAATCAAGCATACACCTAGCAGGGGTACACGGATATGAGAGGGATAGTATCTTATAAATGGTGGAGTACCCAATAAGTGACTTTCCTACCAGAAATTTGGGTGTCCCTCTGGCACCAATGAAAGTTTCAGTGGCTCAATATTCTGTGCCTATTGAATCTGTTAAGGCTTACATTAACATATGGACTGGTCGTTCGTTATCTTATGTGGGCAGAATTGAGCTTATCAAGACTGTTATTCAAGGGCTCCTCTCTTTTTGGATCCAAGCTTTCCCTATTCCAACTACCATGCTGGAGAGGATAACCTCCATCTATAGAGTATTTTTATGGGGTGGTAGACATTATAGAGTTGCATGGGAAAACATTTGTGTTCCAATTGAGGAAAGGGGACTAGGGCTGAAAAATTGCAAGCTATGGAATTCGACACTACTAGCCAAAGTGCTATGGAACATTCATGCTAAGGCAGACTCACTATATGTAAGATGGATTCATGAGGTGTATTTGAAGAATACATCAATATAGGATTGAAAATCACATAGCCATGACTCACCATTGTTGAAAAGACTAGCCTCAATTCGGGATACATTGGTAAAAAAACTGGAGGTTGTAGGAGAGTGGAGAATGGTATGCAGAAGATATGTGTAAAAGGACTCCTTTCATCACAGAAAGTTTATGAGCTATTGAGAGTAAAGCAAAACAGAAGGTCGTGGATGACATTTATATGGAAGAAATACATTCCTCCAAAATTCTCCTTCATAGCATGGCTCAGCATCCGGAACAGACTTCTTACAAAAGACAACCTACTCTTCTTGGACATAGACCGAAAATGTGTCTTGTGTAATGTTGAATTAGAAACTGTAGAGCATATATTTTTATAATGCTCTTTTATAGGTGAAGTTTGGCATACAATCAAGCTATGGCTAGGAATGACTCGATCCATGTCCACTATAGCTAGTGCTATCAAATGGATTCGAAAAGACTACACTGGAGCACATCTTAGAAGTAAAGTCGCAAGAGTTGCATTCATGTGTACCATATACATCATATGAAAGACCAAGAATGCTATACAACTAGATTCTGCTTCTGCCACGAACTTAGATGTAGTTCTCAAAATTAAAACAGTTATATATAGAATCTTATATAAATTGTATCCCATGGATCTTATTACGTTTTGAAACTCCAAACGTATTGGAGAGTTTGATGTATTTTTATAGCCTCTTTTTGGATGTATTAAAATATGGGTTGTAATTTGTTTAGATCAGTGTCTTGATCAGGATATGCTCTAAAGATTATTGTATATATGATTTTGTTCAATATATTATTTACCTTTTCATTAAAAAAAATCCTAATTTGCAGTTTGGAAACACCGACTTTTTTTCAACTTGTTTTTAACATGTAACTCAACATTTTTTAAAAGATCTTCAGTCATTTTTATATATTTTCATAAATCTTTGTTATTTTTTCTTAAAAATTTTGATAAAACATATTTAAAATCGTAACATATACCAATTGTATTAAAAATAAAAAAACAAAAACAGGAAATAGATAATGTAACTGCATTAAGTACGAAGATATTCTAAACATATTTTTAAAAATAAATCAAATTATAAAAGAGGGAAAAATTATCCTTTCCCCAAAATATGAATTCTTCGCAACTTAGGAATCCTGTGTATGTTGGAATCATCAAAACTTGGACTTTTTCCAAGGCAAAAAGGATAGGTGTGTAAAAATAAGATATCAAAACTATCATGATCTTAGCGATCTCGGATGGGTCGATATCAATGGCGTTTGATTATTTGGATAAATCATTTTCTATAACAAATATAAGAGGCTCATGCCCAAGTTAAGAACTAGAGTGCATGCATACCCTCTTTTCCGACAATACAAACCTCAAAAAATTTGAGACTACTCATAATCGAGTCTGATGATTGAACTTGCTTAATGACATTGATAGCAGAAACAAGAGCATCTTCAAAACTAAAAGGCAATCACATACACAATACTATTATCGTAGTTGGGTTCGACACCATATTTTGCATTGGCATCTTGCAGTCACTGCAGTTCCATACCTCGCAATTCACAATTTAGATCATTCAAGTCAAACATTTAAAGTGAATTGGGTTCAACTAGGTAAGAACTAACATAATAATTCAATTCGAGGAAGCTCTCTCAACTATCTAAAGTATATCAAATGAAAAAAATCAATGGACTTCACTTCTACTGATGAGATTGACTAATCCTAAGCTCTGTGAACAGCAAAATAAGTTTAAACTTTCAACTTCCCTGCCATCTATTACTGATCCATTTCAAGAATTTAAAAAAAAAAGGCTTATTTGGCGTAAGCTTGTTCAGCTAAACAACAAGCATATACCCACATGAACATCAAACTGATGATCTCTCACATATCAAGCTCACCAAACACCTGAAACACCTAATTTGATCTTCCCAAAGGCTCAGAACAGTCCTACTCCTGTCAGATGGCTCTCAAACAATTCATCCCAACAACAATCACTAGCCCTAATCCAGCTAGAACCAAATGATAAGCCAGACATTGACTGCTAATTACTCTTGAAACTAAGGAAAAGGATTAAGCCATTGATTCCCACGTCCAACCAGTTCAATAGAACGAGTATTAAAAAGACCTGGAAAATTATAGCTCCAACGCAACTTTAAACCATCAAGCAGTATCGCTACATAGTACTTGTAACAATTATAAAAAGAACAAGTCAAAATCAACAACATAGAATATAAAAAATAACAAACCCAACTTAAGCAGTGAGGACCACCGCGCCACCATTCTCTTTAATCTTCTGCTCCGCTATCTTGGAAACAAGCTTGGCCTTGACAACGATGGGATTATTCTCCGGCAAGACCCCCTTTCCAAGAACCTTAACGTATCCAAACTGGGTAACATCAATCAATGGCACGTTATCCTTGGTGGCTTTGTCTTTCACTTCCTTAGGAACTAAAGACCAGAGCTTGTCGATGTTGACGATAGGGCAATAGAACTTGTTGCGAAGCTTGTGGAAGTATCGCATACCCACTTTGCCGAAGTACCCAGGATGGTACTTGTCGAAGAGGATACGGTGGTGGTGCATACCTCCGGCGTTACCCCGCCCTCCCGGATGTTTCCTGTGCTTCCCGATACGGCCATGGCCAGCGCTAACATGGCCCCTCTTCTTACGGTTCTTCTTGAATCTCGTCGTCATCTTCTCGGCGGCTCTGATAGTCTAATGAGAAATGTGAGATTTAGGGTTTTTGGAATATATAGGCAAATGGCTAATCCATTACTTTACGATTTTGCCCCTGTTTTTTTTGTTGTAACAGACGTCGTCGTTTAGTGTCATGAGTTGACTTAGCATCCTAATCATTTATTCTCGAAAAATAATCTTCCCGAAATTTTGGTTAATTAAAAAACAATCATTGGAGCAAATTTTACAGTAATAAAAATGTTATACTGTAAAAATTAAATAAATTACAAATATAGAAAAATATTATTCTTATGTATTAAAGGGGTGGAAGTTTAATTGAAAAAATAGAATATTCGATAAAGAGCAATTAATTTTTTTATCTATAACAATTGGTTACTTTATAAAAAATTGAATAATAAAGATTATTAAATTAAATCGAACTAAAAAATTTAACAATTTAAAATTTTTATAGTTTAACTTATTAAATCAATTTAATTTTTAATCATTAATAATTATAATTAAATTTGAGGAACATATAATCTACCAATGAATAGTTGGTATTATTCATTATTCAATCATTTCTTGTTTTTATTTTAGTTTCAATAATTTTGATATATGTTTTCATTTTAAAAAAAATTAATAAACTTGTTTACAAATAGCCTAAATTAATTGTGTACAAATATTGAGATGCAACAAATTAATAAGGATCCCATAAAAGCAAAGAATGAAATGAAAAACAAATGAAGGTGTACACAAACACAATATCCTCAAGGTACAACTTTTTGGATATGCTCTTGTCCACGTTCCATTCCTTGTTGCATCTCTGGTTGTCCTAACCTGTGTTGGCTGTTACTATGCTTTAAGAATCCGCGGTGCCATTCCCACAACCTGGATAAGAACAGATGAAGGCATTATTGTTGGTATTTTTATAATTAATCATACATTTGACATGTTGACTTTATATTGGACCGAATGAGGAACTGGTTTGTCATGTCTACTCACCCTTACTTTTCGACTGAACATAGATAAGCCGGCATTAGGAATTGGGACAATACAGCCTCACAGATACCAGGACAGATTAATGAAAATGAGTTCAGAATTTCAATAGAAAGTAGCATCTTGGTTTGACATGAAATGCATAGTTGTTCTCTAACCTTGCTCTTATCATAGGCCATGAATGGCTATGTATAAGCCATGATATTAATTAGAATGTAGACTTGCCTGGAATACATGGACATAGAGATTTCTTTTTTGATGGTTCAACAATAACCTTCGTCCCATTATGCACAATAATAACTTCACAGTAATCTGGAGCCTTTTTCTGCACGATTTTACCTTTTGTTGCTCTGTTCCCTAAAATCCTGACGCACAACCAAATGAAAACCCATCTTAAAATTTGAGGTTTCCTGCAACTACTAGGTATGATCACATGTTTTCAAGTCAATAAGTTTACCTTGCATGAGGTGGTCTCTTAGTTCCCATGACGAGGCTAGTAATGTTAAGAACAGGAATCAGACCTAGAATAGCTTGAGCTGTGTCCTTGCTCTCAAGAAGCACTGTATCCACCGCAACCTGAGAGACAGAAAAATAAGTAGATGATTCTGGAAACGCTTTTTGATGGGTATCGAGTGGTTTTGAGTGTTGTCAGGACCTTGGAATCGTTACATAAACGGATGTATTTCTGCAGGAGGCTCCTTCTTTTATTGTTGTCTTCATTTACATAGCCTCGGAGTTGTTCTTTGCTCAGTTTGCTCCTGGATATTCTTCCAACTGTAATCAGAGAGGGAACAAGAATGGATTCTTTAAAACCCTGAAACCTGCAACTTTTGCAACTTCATAGAATGCTAGCGACTATTAGGTAACAACAATAAGGAAAAATGATGTACAAAAGGAGAAAAAGTAAGGTACTTAAAGTGATTCAACCGTAGAGAAAAGAAGAAATGATGATACTACCTGGTGTACGAATCGAGGTTAGAGGTGCGAAAACATGAATGAGGAAAACTCTAGCTCCAGGAGTAACAGCGTGATGTAGAGTCCATTTCAGGACTTCCAAATCATCTTTACCCACAGCAACATAAACATCATGGATACTCCTGTCCCTGCTATGATTGAAACTTCTGCTATCCTCTCCCAACTCCACAATTTCTGGTGACATCATCCTGGCAGTACAGTACTGAAAGGGGCTTGCAGGCACATCCTTCTGTTCCGCCATCTCTTTTCCTTTGTTCAGGAACACACATAAAAATGGTTTGAACAACAAAATTCGAAGAATATAGATAGAGGATGTTGAGATTGAAGGTGACAAGATATTTCGTAATCAGTTGATTCTCTCAGTACCGTAAGAAATCAAATGCAAAATGGGCAGGGAAATTCTCTTTTGTCAAGGTTTAAAGGCTGGCAAGTATGACCCGGGATCTTTCCTTTATGTGTCTTTATGGTGTACATGTGAAATTTTCCTTCTAATTCTTTGCATTATCTTTTTCTTCGTTAGTATTTATCTAAAAAGAAAGCATCTTGTGTATATGATTCTGATATTTGGGTCGAGGTTTTTTGCAGTCCATAGAATAGAGAATGTTCACGACACATTTCTGTTCTCTTCTTCATCTTTGCTATGTATGTTTTATGCATATAAATTCTTAAGATGACAGCCCAAAAGTTTAAATTGATTGAATAAGAATAGGGGCTGGATCAAATGTAAACTCAAACTATAAAGGGTTTTGCATTTCCATAAGAAAATTGCGAGTGAAAACAGATAAACAGATTACTTTTCCTTGTCCTTTTGGACATTTCCATTTGTGACTATCGACAATTTTCTTGTTGTATAATGTCTAATAGCTGACAATGGACCTATTCAGATATTCAGGATAAGTGTTTTTCACGGTACATAAAATATTCAATAAAAGCTGCTTCTCTATAAAAAGCCATATTGTAACGTAATTGGATGTTAATCATTTTAGTGATTTACAAGAGCAAACAGGAAATGAATGAAAGAGAACAAAAGGAGATCTCATGTAGGTCTGGATCCCATTTACTTCAAACAGTTGGAGTTTGTCTAATAATTCTCATGGTAGGAATTTTAATTTCTTGGAAATTTCATTTCAAGGGAGTTGTTTTACTTGCAGATAGCCAGAAAGGCAGGAAAAGTTCCCAGGTGGCATATGCAGACAAACTAAAGGAATTTGGGGTCTTTGTGCATTTTAAAACAGGTCTTTGAGAACTTGGGGTCTGCAGCTAGGCCACAATGGTCAATTTTCTGCTGAAAAAATCCCCCATATCTCGTGAAACAAATGCAACGTAAGAACATCATAGTCACGACTATTTCAATCTGGATCACGAAGATGTAGGTATCACAATTTCATATTGCAAAGTAGATCCGAAAATTTATATAAACTTACAGAAAATACTTCAAATTAACTTTTAACTAGTTATTTTCCTGTCTGTGCTGTGATTCTCTTAAGTTCGAATTGTGGCAATTAAACCAGAAACCCCAAACTACTTGTTCTTGTTGCAATTCTGTTGACTTTGTCACATCATCATGTGCCACCCTTGTAAGCCTGCACTAACAAATCCAGATTTGCGATATCCACTAAAGTAAACCACATTATTACAGGATTTAAAGCAATACCTTAGATATTCTATCTACGAATGAGTGTTATAAAACTATACGTGCAAACCTGGTTATACAGAGAGTGGGAAATATTGTATTCTAACCATTCCTTTTCCACAACAGGACATCTTGTTCTTTTCATGCTTTTCTTCTCTTTTGCCTAGAATATAGCAGAGAGAGAGACAGATTCCAAATTGATTCTTTTTCATTTTCATTGAATATTTGGCATCTCTTTTAACCCACTGGACTCTATAGCTAGCAATTCTGGTTCACAGTTAGTGTAGCCTGCACTCAACTTCCTTTCTGATAGGAGCAATCATGAAAATCAGATTCAAATCACTGTCCTGAAAAGAAGGCATATGGCCTAAGATGACATCTTTTCTAGTTCGGATATCTCTGGAAGGCCATGGTTGTTTGACATCCCACTATCTACACAACAGGATAGACTTGTGAGAAAGCTTACTAATCACAGAAGTTCCAATCTCATCCTGAAACAGTTTACATTTCTTGAGCAAGTACATTGGGCCATGCCTTAGATATGTTATATTTTTTTGTTTTAGTGAGTCTTGGACTGCAGAAGATGAGTGGTTGTCAGATGGAACATCCAATCAAATAATCTGTATACTGTTAAAGATTCAACTTGCCTCTTCTGATGATTTCCTTTGAAAGTTTCTCGATGGAACATCTCATCATGCAGTCCCACCAAAATCTACCCAATGATCTTTTCCAGCGTGTATAACTGATTATCAATCGGCAAAAACTGAAGGATGTATGTCATGTAAGAACTTTGGACATTACTCTTAAAGGTGGCTTTGTTTTACTTGTTTACTATGCATTTTTGCACTTTACCTATGTTCGATCCCTCAGCACCGTTCCTCGGTCCTAGCTGACAGAGTGCTGTAAGGTGAATAAAACAGCCCTCATGGCAGTTCAATTAATGAAACAAGCTATCTTGTGAACTTTTCAACTCAAGAGATTGAAGAGGATGGTTGTCCAAGAGTGGAGATATGCTGAGGTCACACGTGATTTACGATAATCAAAAAGACAAGGTGAATAAAACAATAGTATTAACAAGGCATGTTGTGGAGTGGACCGCTGCCTCACTATGAAACAGGGACCACCTTCCTCGAGTTAAAGGAGATCATGACAGAAAGCTAGAATTACCAATCAACGGAAGAAAACTGTTAGGCCACTTATTCGTTATATTTATCATAGGTGGTTGTTATAACAGCAGTGCATGTGAGGGGGAGTTGTTATAGAAAATGATTATAGGAATATACCCTGTATTGAGAGAATCCGTTAAGACCTCATAACTATAAATAAAAAGGGGGAAATGAGTAGGGGGTAGAGAATTTTACCAGACAGTGAATCAGATTCCTATTAAGTTGGTATCAGAGCAGTAGATGGGAAGGGGCATGGCCAACAAAAATGTGACCCAGAGGATCGACACATTGGAGGAAGCAATGGGGGCCATGCAAGGCAACATTGTAACATTAAAAGGTGAGCTGCAAGTGATGAGCCGATGCTTTGAGCATTTGATCAAAATGCAAGAAGAATCTGCTAGAAATGTCTCATCTTCGGTGTCCAGTGATGAGAAGGAGACCTACGTGAAAAGTCCCAGGATAGGTGGCCTACAAACGAGAGTCCATGGCTCATCCAATGTCAGTTCTAGACCTGATTTTCGATTTCGCATGTTAGAATTGTCAATGTTTGATGGGACAAATCTTGATGGGTGGATTTTGAAAGTGCAAAGGTTTTTCAGCCAACACGAATGTACAAATGAGGAGAAGTTAGAAGCTGCCATAATCGGATTTGAGGGTGACGCTTTACTCTGGTATCAATGGGAGAATAAACGTCGACCGATAAAGTTGTGGGAAGAAATGAAGCTCCTCATCCTCAAGCAGTTCCGACCAACCTAAACCAGTTTATTGTATAAACAATGGATGGAGCTACAGCAAGAAGGGGAGGTCCGAGAATACCAATGACAGTTCATATAGCTGACAGCACCACTTGATAATTGTTGGGAAAGAAGTGGGTATAACACACGCAACGATCAATCAATAAATCTTTCCCCACTTGAATGAACCTATTAGGAGTAATAATGAGTAAAAATTAGCAGCAAACCAAATGATCACAAGTTGCACCAATAATGCACAAATCAAAAACTAGTCACAAAATACAACAATTATTTAACGTGGCAAAAACTACTTCGGTGTGAAAGATAAAAAACTACGGGACCTCTTGGTCCAAGTAAATGAAATCCACTATCACAAATACTGTCTTACAGAGATCAACAGCCACAAAATCCAGAAATCAAAGCATCAATCTCATATAGCTACAAATTAAAGTAGAGAACTACACTAAGAGAGCAATCACAACAAAAACTTATGTTCTAACAAATTCTAGAAAAGTTCTAGCCGCCCAAATCCAATCTTTATCGTTCAAAACAAAAAATAATGAGTAAGAAACATGCTCACCAAAATTCAGCCCTATTAGACAAAGAATGGTAGACCAAAATCAGAATATAGTGAAGCTTGTCAGTTTTGGAAATACATTGAGACCAGTCCAATTTTGGATCCAAAAACTCAACCTTCAAACCTCGAAACCAAATCTCCACCGTTTAGAATGGAGAATAATATGTCTTAAAACTGTAAACCAAAAATGAGACCGATCCAACGGTGAACGACTTCCCAGTTGCCGGAAATGTAAAACGGATCGGGTGAAAAAATCTCTCCTTTTGTGAAGGTTGAAGGAAGAACAAAATTTGTCTCTTCTCTCCTCTCTCTCTCTTCTCTCACTCTTTTGTAGCTGCTAAAAGTTTTTTGGTTTTAATGACAATACAAAAATTAATCTTAATGGGTTAAAAAGAAAATGGGTTTTAACAAATTTATGGGTTTTACGACATAGGAGGGAACCCAAACTCAACAATTCTCCCCCTTCCCGACTATGTGGAGGAGGTTGCCAAGCCGGTACTTAATCGACAAACTTCAAACTTCATTCTTGGTAGAGCTTTTGTGCACATATCAGCACTATTATCATCAGTATAAATCTTTTCAAGCTCAACAGACTTAGAATCCAAAATATCATGGATCCAATGTTACCTCACATCAATATGTTTGGATCTATCATAGAAAGTAAGATTCTTACTCAGATGAATAGCACTCTGGCTATCATAAAACAGAACATACCTCTTCTGTGTAAACCCAAACTCATTCATAAGCTTCTTCATCCACAACAACTCCATACATGCTTCAGTGGCTGCAATGAATTCAGCCTCTGTAGTAGACAAAGCAAGACATTTTTGCAACCTAGATTGCTATGCCACAGCTTGCCCTGCAAAGGTAATCAAATAGCCAGAAGTAGATTTTCTTGAATCAATATCTTTAACCATATCAGAATCTATGTAACCACAAAGCATAGACTTTTGAGTCCCATAACACAGCTTCAAACTTGAAGTGCCACGGAGATATCTTAAAATCCACTTTACTGCATTCCAAT
>JAOSBK010000007.1:27263672-27283750 GCA_027568895.1 Erythroxylum shatona
ACAATAATTATTTAACGTGGCAAAAACTCCTTCGGTGTGAAGGATAAAAAATCACGGGACCTCTCTTGGTCCAAATAAATGAAATCCACTATCACAAATACTGTCTTATAGAGATCAACAGCTACAAAATCCAAAAATCAAAGGCTCAATCTCATATAGCCACAAATTAAAGTAGAGAACTACACAAAAAGAGTAATCACAACAAAGGCTTTTGTTCTAACAAATTCTAGAAAAGTTCTAGCCGTCCAAATCCAATCTTCATTGTTCAAAACAAAGAACAATGAGTAAGGAACATGCTCACCAAAATTAAGCCCAATCAGACAAAGAATGGTCGACCAAAATCAGAATATGGTGAAACTCGTCAGTTTTGGAAACACCTTGAGACCAGTCCAATTTTGGATCCAAACACTCAACCTCCAAACTTCAAAACCAAATCTCCACCGTTCAGAATGGACATCAATATGTGTCGAAACTTTAAACCAAAAATGAGACCGTTCCAACGATGAACAACTTCCCAATTGCTGGAAATGTAAAATGGGTAAGGTGAAAAAATCTCTCCTTTTGTGAAGGTTGAAAGAAGAACAAAATCTCTCTCTTCTCTCCTCTCTCTCTTCTCACTCTTTTGCAGCTGTTAAATTTTTTTTGGTTTTAATGACAATACAAAAAGTAACCCTAATGAGTTAAAAAGAAAATGAGCTTTAACAAATTTATGGGTTTTATCACATAGGAGGGAACCCAAACCCAACAATAACATCACAGAAGAAATTGCACTGGGTAGATTCATCAGTGGATTAAGGGGACATACAAACTGAGTTGAGAATCATGGATCCTTCTAACTTAGGTAAGGCCATAGATCTCGCCCAGAAAATTGAAGAAAAAAATGAGATTACGGGTCAAGTATATGGGTATTGCAGGGAAGATCCTCGGCACCCAACCACTCCCTCAATCTTAATTCTCGGATTAATGGGGTTACCATGGGTTGAACTCGATAGCAGAAAAACCTAGAAGGATGGTTGAAGGAGGACCTACGATCTCTCGGATAGGAGGAAGAATCCGGCGAATGAAGGAATCGGAGATGCAGTGGAAGAGGGAGAAAGGGCTCTATTATTTTTGTGATGAAAAATGGGGGCCTAGTCATCGTTGTAGAAAAAAAGAGTTGAGTGTATTAATTACCCAAGATGAAGATGAGGAAATCGAGCAACTCGCACCAGAATTGAAGACAACTAAGGTTGAACAAGGTGTGGAGGTTTCTCTCAACTCCATGGTTGGGTTGACATCACCTCAGACAATGAAATTGAGGGGAGCAATGGGAGAACAAGAAGTCATAGTGCTAATAGATTCAGGAGCCACACACAATTTCATTATATGGGAACTAGTTTGGCTGTTGCAAATTCCAGTTACCAAAAAGAAGAATATGGGTTCACTATGAGAACTGGAAAGGTAGTGATGGGAGAGGGAGTTTGTTTAAGAATTAAGCTACAACTACAAATCATAGAAATAGTCGAGAACTTCCTTCCTCTGGAACTTGGAAGTTCCAATGTAATATTGCGTATACAGTGGTTAGAGACGTTGGAAGTGACAACGACCAATTGAAAATTATAGATTATTAAAATCTACTTAGGAGGTAAAACAGTAACACTACAAGGAGACCCCTCTCTTGGACGGACTCTGGTGTCCCTCAAATCAATGACGCGGACGATTAGGAATGAGAGAATGGGGATTATAGTTGAGCTCAATTAAGTAGGCAAGAACCTGTAGAAGTACCAAATTACCTTCGACCCACTATAACCAAGCATCAAGGGGTATTTGAAATGCCAATGGCCCAACCAGGGGACATGAGCATTCCATTGTGCTCAAGGAGAGAAGTTCAGCAGTGACCGTGCGGCCATATCACTATCCACATATTCAGAAGGAGGATGTTGAGAAGTTAATTCAAGAAATGTTAATGGCAGGGATAATTAAAGTAAGTAACAGCTCATTTTAAAGCCCGATCTTGTTGATCAAAATAGATATTTTAGGTAGATTATCGAGCCTTAAACAAGGTAACGATTCCATAAAAATACATAATTCCTGTTATCGATGAGATGCTAAATGAATTACATAGAGCCCAGGTGTTTTCCAAAAGAGATTTGAAGTTTAGATATCACCAAATACGTGTCCAACCAACCGATATACACAAGACTGCCTTTAAAACTCATGATGGGTACTATATTTTAGTAATGCCTTTTGGTCTCACAAACACTCTAGCAACCTTCCAATGTCTCATGAATTTGGTATTTTGACCCTTCCTTTGTAAATTCGTCTTAGTCTTCTTCGACGATATTTTGGTTTATAGCTCAAAGGAGGAATCACATCTAATGCATCTAGCTCAAGTATTGGAAATACTCCAATACAACCAACTCTTCGCAAACCTTAAGAAGTATGAGTTTGGCAAAATTAAAGTCTCATATTTGGGTTACATCATTTCTAAAAAAGGGGTGGCTACCGACTTTGCTAAAATTCAAGCTATGGTGAAATAGGCAACGCCTACAATCCTCTAAGAGTTGCAAGGTTTTTTGGGTTTAATCGGATATTATCAGAAGTTCAAGGTGGGATACGCTAAAATAGCTTGACCATTAAAGAACAGCTAAAGAAAGATATTTTGGGTAGAATTAAGAGGCAGAGCAAACTTTTCAAAATTTGAAACAAACGATGACAACTGTTTTAGTGTTAGTCATGCCATATTTTTCACAACCATTTATCATTGAGACGGATGCTTCTGGTTATGGAGTGGGAGTGGTTCTTTTACAGGGTGAACAATTCTATTACAGTCAAGTGTTAAAACTATTAGCTCGTGCAAAATCCATATATGAGAAGGAGCTAATGGTAATTGTTTTAGTTATAACCAAATGGAGGTCGTATTTGCTTGGAACTTATTTTGTAGTGTGGATAGACCAGTAAAGTTTAAAATTTCTTCTTGAACAACGAAATATTGAGGCTGATTATCGAAAATGGGTCACTAAGTTGATGGGATACAACTTTGAAATTCAGTATTGGAAGGGAGAAACAAATAAAGTAGCCAATGCCCTTTCACGAAAGAATGGCCAGCTGGAATTTTCTAACAGTCCCACAGTGGTCACATTGGAAGGAATTGTAAACTGAATTGGAAGCAGATGATTTCAGCTCTAACATTCGAAAGGAAATTAGTTTAGGACAGTAAAAACATAAAGGGTTCTCCTTAAATCATAACATACTCCTTTATAAGAACCTATTGGTCATTCCAAAGTCGTCTCGGTTTATTCCGATAATCATGCAAGAATTTCATAACTCACCAATTGGTGGACACTCTGGGATAAACAAATCATATCAAAGGATAGCATCGGAATTGGATTGGAATGCAAAAGGATATAATCAAATTTGTCCAAGAATGTGTCACCTGCCAACAACAAAAATATTCTGCAACAAATCCATCAAGGCTACTTCAACCTCTAACACTGCCAGCCAAGGTTTGGGATGAACTTACCATGGATTTCATCAAAGGTTTACCACGATCAGAGGGATTTGATACCATTCTTGTAGTGGTTGATCATGTAAGTAAATATGCACACTTTATGGGGTTACGACATCCTTTCACTGCAGTCACTGTAGTAGAGGTTTTTATTGAGGAAGTAGTTAAGCTTCATGGTATTCCATAATCAATTATTTCAAATCGAGATCAAGTTTTTTTAGCTTCTTTTGGAAAGAATTATTCAAGTTACAAGAACCACCCTTAAAATAGCACTGCCTACCATCCTCAAATGGATGGACAAATTGAAGTGGTTAATCGATGTTTGGAAACATATTTACGTTACTTTGCGTCAGAAAAACCACAATCATAGGCTCATTGGCTAGCTTAGGCATAATATTGGTGCAATACCTCCTTTCATTCCTCTACCAAATGCACCCCTTACTAAGCCTTATATGGAAGAGACCCACCACCATTACTGCGGGTTGAAAAGGGAGCAGCTACCGCATCCCTGGTGGAAGAAATCCTAGAAGATAGAGATGACATCCCTGATGAGCTATGCATACATCTCATTACAGCCCAAATGAAGATGAAATTATATGCTGATGAATTTCGACGCCATGAAGAATATAAGGTGGGAGACAGGTTTTTCTTGAAATTAAAATAGTAACAACAGAGGTTGTTAGCAAAACGAAGGTATGAGAAATTAGCTGCTAGATATTATGGCCCTTTCAAGATATTGCAACAAGTACGTAAGTTGGTTTACAAGTTAGAACTCCCTTCAATAGCAAAAATACACCTCGTTTTTCATTTTTCATAGCTTTAGCATGCCCAAGGCGAAGTCTCTTCTTCACTATTTTTATTGCCTCAATTGACAGCTGAACAAGATTTAGTGGTGGAACCAAAACAAATGCTAGCTATGCGACCAGCAAAATAAGGTAACGGAGTAGATATGGAAGTGTTACTGAAGTGGAAAGCTTTGCCATAATTTGAAGCCACCTGAGAAGACTTTCACTCTATTTGCAATCAATTTCTAGATTTTCACCTTAAGGACAAAGTGGCAGTATGGAAGGGGATAATGTTAGGCCACCTATTAGTTATACTTATTGTTAAGATATATATATATATGACATCTTAATTGGACATATAAGATATTAATTGTAGTGGGATTCAAAAAGATGTGATTGTTACACTTGTAGTTTTGAAAGAATCCTACACTTTATTGAAGTCTATTATCATGTTGGTAATTGAATTGTCTACTGCTGGATTTTGTGGATTTTGTCGATAGAAGAAAATAAAGGGAAGTGGTTGTTGCATTTTGGTAAAGGTTTTTTGATTGTGAGAATTGCGCATGTCTTCATCAGGGGTATCCGTGGGTGTTGATTAACTTGTAATGTGGAGTTAATTGAATTCTGGAATAGATAGATGTGGCATCGTGCATGTCTTCCTGGTGTGTAACATACTATGTGTGAATTTTAAGATTCCAAAAGTTGTTCTCATGTGGTGTGCATCTTCTGCATTGTGAAAAACTGTGGGTTAACTTGTGATTTTCTAGACTTGCTCTTTTAGGTTTGTTCGTGAAAAATACATGGCGTGTGTAGTATCCCATATAATTTAATTGGAGTTGTTGAAGCTGGGATGAATCAGTTCAACTGGTGGACAAATTTTCAAATGTATTTCGGGAAGCTGAAATCATAGGGAAGTCCTTCTTTTATCTCAAGTATATCGTTGTTATGTTCTTAGTTGATTGATTACTGGAGTTATTTTTATTAATTGTCGTTTAGTTAAAAGTATTTTAGAAAAATCCTCTGATGAGGTTAACACGAGTAAGTCATGTTAATAGGTGTGAAAATCTTTCATGGGAAGTGAGGTTGAGAGATAGTTACAAGGATTAAGTGATGCTGCTTCAGTATGACCATGTGTAAATCTATTGCACTTTTTTGAAAGCATTAATCTGGGTGAAGACCTTGCAAATGTAGGCGTCGATTTATCAATTGGTATCAGAGCATGGTTACTGATCTAGAACTTGGTAGCAAGTTAGTGTAGATCTTAGTTTCACGAACATGGCTATAAGAAAGATAGCATCAATCACCAAACTACCACTATTGGATGGATCTAACTATCCAGCATGGAAATCATAGATGAAAGTCTTCATTCAAGCTCACGACATGAAAGCTTAGCATTTGGTAGTACATGGGTGGACGCATCCGATGATTACTTATAATAAATGCGAGGCAGTTTAAAAAGATCCATCTGAATGGACAAAAGCCGAAGAAGAAAGTGCACTTGGAAATTCAAAAGCAATGCATGTGATATTTAGAGTTGTTGATGAGGGACACTTCTCAATGGTATCAGCCTATGAGTCTACTAAAGAAGCATGGGATTCTTTGCAAACTATTCATGAAGGGTCCAAATATATGATAACGTCAAAACTACAGATGTTAGCAGTGAGGCTTAAAGAACTAAAGATGGATGAAAATGATAATATTGGAGACTTTCATGAAAGATTGCGAGAAATAGTGAATCAATCATATCAACTGGGGAAGAAATATTTCAATTTAAAACTAATCAAGAAACGTTGAAATCACTACTTCCAAGATTTATTCTAAAAATTGCAGCAATAGAGGAGGCCTACGACATTAATGATTTGTCATTGGAAAAAGTAGCTAGAATTCTTACAAATTTTGAAATGAATCTTTTAAAGAGTAAGCAAGAAAGAAGCAAAGAATTGGCACTACAGGTAGAAACTGGAAAAGGTGTGAATGATGCAGAAGATGAATAAGATAAAAATGAAGACTTGGTACTACTCACACAAAATTTGGTAAATGGCTGAAAAAAATGAAAAAGGACAAACTCGATTTTAGGCAATATGGTGGGAGTTCATCGAGTAACAACTTAAAACAACAAGCCAAAACACAGAAGGGTGAAAGGAAGGTAAGGAGAATTTAATGTCATGATGTCAAGGTTTCGAACGCATTCAAGCCGAATGTGCTAATACTTTGAAGAAGAGAAAAGGAAAATCCTTTACTAGCACCTAGAGTGACAATGATTCCGAGAGTAAATATGGTAGCGAAGAAGAAATCGCTAATGATGCTGCGTTAGTTGCTTTATATAGTAAGAGTCCAATTACTTGCTTAACAATAACTGAGAAGGAAGTAACTGAAGTCAAAAAAGGGAAAATTTGGAAATTTTCGAAAAGAACTCAGCTCAAGACCTAATATCATATTATGACAGTGATGGAAGTGGCTTAGATGATAAAAGGGGAATATTTAAGAGGATTACAAAGCTATGAATGAAAAAAGGGTGAAAACGTGTAAAAAGAATGAAAGATTGAAGAAAGAGAATCTCTCCATGAAAAACACCTCCTAAGAGTTAAAAAAGAAGTTAATGTTAACGTCAAATGAACTTGGTAAAGCTAGAATGAAATTAGAGAGTACTAAAAAGGGATTGAGAATGTTGAATGGAGACACAAAAAAATAAAAAAGTTAATAGAAATTGGCAAGGTTAAAGGGGATCTTCAAGGCATCGGCTATAAAGGTGAATGCTTTAAAGTGAATGAGGAGAAAAATGATATTTCTAAATCTGTCCGGGAAGAAAAAACATCGAAAAATAATCAAAAATTTATACCCATATGTTATTTTTGTGGAGTTATTAGGCATATAAGGCAAAGATGTTATCAATTACTGCAGATGTTGTTTCAAAGAAGTCAAAGCCAAAAAATTATACATCCACAAAAATTTCAACATCAGCTCTCAATATCGAAATCTACTTGGGTAAAAAGGAGTGAATTGCAGGCTCTTGTGGATCTTACATTGATGAAGGCAGCTTTACAACATGATTGGTATTTTGATAGTAGATGTTCACACCATATGATAGGGGAAACGAATTACTTAACTGATTATCAGAGTTATATGGATGGTCATGTGACCTTTGGAGATAGAAAAAAGGCTTCGGTGATCAGTACAGGAACATTATGTGTGGATGATTTGCCTTCCCTTAAGAATGTGCTCCACGTTGATGGACTAAAAGCAAATTTGGTAAGAATAAGCCAACTTTGTGAAAATGGTTTGTTAGTTAAATTTACAAGTGATGAATGTAGGGTTCTATTCGAACAACGAAAATGTCTTATGAGCAGCAAGCGATCAGCCAACAATTGCTACATGTTGCAGGTTATGACCACTTGTAAATCAGCTACTCAAGATAATAACATTGATCTATGGCATCAAAGGCTTGGGCACGTAAATTTTTATCTCATTAGAAAATTGACAAAATTGGAAGTTGTGAAGGGTCTAGCCAAGATGAACAAAGAAGGGAAATCATTTTAGAGTGCGTTCCAAATGGGTAAATAGATAAGAGCGTCATATAAAAAGATTAGACATATTACCTTATCTCGCATACTTAAATTAATTCACATAGATTTGATTGGACAAACGTAACTTAATAGCATTGGTAGAATGAGGTATTTTATAACTTATGTTGATGATTATTTGAGATATACTTGGGTATCATTTTTGAAAAAAAAGTCAAATGTTTTCAAGGATTTTAGAAGCCTATGTGTTCTGGTCATGAATCTGAAAAATATGACTATATTGAGAATTTGATCAGATCACAAAAGGGAATTTGAGAATATAAGCTTTAATGACTTTTGTGATGAGTATGGGATCATACAAGAATTTTCAGCACCTAAAACTCCATGACAAAATGGAGTTGTGAAAAGGACAAACAAAACACTCCAAAAAATGGCCAGATCTATGTTGAATGAAAATAAATTGTCTGTACGATTTTAGGTCGAAGCAGTTAACACAACATGCTACAATGTAATAAAGTGTATCTTCAAAGCATCTTGAACAAGACATCATATGAACTTTGGAAGGGAAAGAAACCAGATACAAGTTACTTTCATGTTTTTGGAAGCAAGTTTTACATTCTTAGAGATTGGAAGCAGCTTGGAGAATTCGAGAACAAAAGTGATGAAGGAATCTTCATTGGTTATTCAACTCACAGTAAAGCTTACTGAGTATATAATCAAAGAACCAAAAAAATGCTAGAGTCCATAAACGTGGTGATAGATGATGTATCTTTATTGAATGGTCAAGTGGCAAAAGAAAATCAATGTAACCGACCCTCTAAAATAGCTCAAACAAGCAACGAGACAAGATTGAAAAATTGTCCAGATTTGCAGTTAGTTATTGTTGAGGAAGTAACTGCGCGAATTGAAGAACTTTCAGTTACTTCAGATGATGAATCAACCAAAGCATTGGAGGAGGAGATTATTCCTTTAAATGTTCAAAACTCGAGAGAAGCTTATTTGAACCGAGATTCTCCATCTCAAATCTGAAGAAATCATTCAGTAGAGAATGTCATTGGAGATGTTAGTGAAAGAAGAAAAATGAGAGAAAGAAAAAGGGTTGATTATTAAGAACTTACGGGATACTCGTACTACACATCTTCATTTGAGCCAAAGAACGTTAAAGAAACTCTACAAGATGAGTTCTGGATAACAACTATATAAGATGAATTGATTCAATTTGCATGGAATGATGTATAGGAACTAATGCCAAGACCATCGGATACAAATGTAATTGGAACAAAATGGGTGTTTCGTAATAAAACAAATGAAAAGGGTAATGTAACCAGAAATAAAGCAAGGTTAGTAGCTCAGGGATATTCTCATATTAAAGGAATAGACTTTTACAAAACTTTTGCATCGATGGCACTACTTGAATCTATTAGACTATTATTAGGCATAGGATGCGTGAAGGGGCTTAAGCTTTATCGGACTGATGTAAAGAGTGCCTTTTTGAATGAGTTTATATAGGAAGAAGTGTACGTCAAGAAACCGAAAGGATTTATTGATTCAGCTTATGTAGTTCATGTCTATAAGCTAAATAAAATTCCTTTACGGTCTCAAACAAGCACCAAGGGCTTGGTACGAAAGGGTTACATAATATCTTATTAAGCAAGGATATAAACGAGGTAGTGTTGACAAGACTTTGTCTATTAAAAAGTTCAAATCTGATTTTGTGATTGCTCAAATCTGCGTTGATGATATTGTGTTTTGTGCTACACATCCAAAGATAGTAGATGAATTTGTTAAGTTAATGACATCTGAGTTTGAAATGAGTACGGTAGGTGAGCTGAATTTCTTTTTGGGTTTGCAAGTTAAACAAGTAAAGGATGGAATTTTTGTATGGTAAACCAAATATGCCAACAACATAATAAAGAAGTTTGGTCTTGAAAATGTCAGACATGCAAGAACACGTATGAGTATCTCAATGAAAGTAAACATGAGACTGGTGAAAATGTTGATGACAGTTTATATCACAGCATGATCGGAAGTTTATTATACTTGACTGCAAGTAGGCCAAATATTTATTACAATGTTGGTGTATGTGCTCGCTATCAATCCAACCCGAAAGAAACACAACTGACAGTGGTCAAGAACATTATCAGGTATGTAAGCAAAACATCTAATTTTGAGATATGGTATACATCAGACTCAGCATCTTATCTAGCTGGCTATAGTGATGCGGATTGGGTTGGAAACTTAGACGATCGCAAAAGCACTTCATAAGATTGTTTCTTCTTAGGAAACAATTTGATCTCTTGGTATAGCAAGAAGCATAATTCGATTTTGCTATCGACTGCTGAGGTAGAATATATAGCTACAGTTAGTTGTTGTTCACAACTTTTTTGGATGAAACAAATGTTAGCAGATTATGGAATTGATAAAAATGGGTTAATTATCTTATGTGACAACAAGAGTGCCATAGACATCTCTAAGAATCCAGTTCAGCATTCTAGAATGAAACATATTGATCTCAAATATCACTTTATTCGAGAGCTTATGGAAAGCAAAATAATCATCTTATCATATGTATCTACGGAAAAGCAATTGGCAGATATCTTTACAAAACCTTTTGATGCAGTAAGGTTTTAACTTCTTAAAGGGGCTTTAGGACTTTATGCTCTACATTATTAAGGTTTTTTATTTAAAATTTTTATTATTATTCAAAAAAAGGCATCTTTTGTCCGAGGGATTAAAAATCCTAAATGTTTTATCAACACCACGCTACACAAACCGTCGTCGACAGCAACCATGACACTTGCTTCTGCTCCTTCAGCCCACCATTCCATCCGTGCAGCTGCTCTAAGTTAAAAGTGTAACATCCTGTTCCCATATTAAGAGTTAGAATCCAAAAATACAATACATGAGAGATCAACGAGAAATTAAGAAAAAAATTGCATTTCATGCTCATGCATGATGTTATCATATACACATGTGAATTTGATTTTTGCATATTAAAATGATGGTACATGCATTTATTGACATTTTCAGGGTATAATTGATCTACAAATGTGATTATATTGGGAATTATGAATTAAGGTTAATCTATTTGGGTGTTTTGTGATGAAATAAAATGAGTTTAGAGCTAAAGAAAGGGATTAATGTGGTTTTGAAATGTGAAAGATCAATGTGATAGCTAGAAGTGAAATGAAAGTGGAAATGAAGTTAAATATGTGTAAAAAATTGATGATGAATGCATATATATGTGTATGTTCTGTTATTAATGTTTATAATCAATCATGGGCTATAATTTATTTATGGATGATATTAAGTTGAAATGGAGTTAGAATAATAGATAAATGATAAGTAATTGAACTAGAAGTGATAGATCAAGCATATGATGTTGAATGTAACAAGTAAAGAGTTAGAAATCTAGAAAACAAGATGCAATTGGACATACTTTAGTGTAAGAGGCATAACTTTCTCTATAAAACTCGGATTGAGGTCATTTAGGTATGGTTTTAAAGGACTTCAAGATCTACAACTTTTATGAAGACCTCGAGAAGAGATTTTGATTTCTAAAGGGTCAAATTTTCAAGTTTCTGTAAGTAACCCATAAAGGTTCGTTTAACGGACATGGATGTCTGCCTAATGGACATTTACAGGTCAAATGATCCTAATTAAGGCTTAATGGGTCTTAAAGTGAACCTAGAATGATCCTTGGTTTATATGACTAATGTATGATACGTTTAAAGTGAAAATGTAGGTTATAACTTAGTGAATGAAGGGATAATATCAAAGGACCTAAGGCATGAGTATAATGGGAATGAAGATGTTCATATAATTATAGCTATGATTCAAAGAAGTTGAGTAATATGTATTAAGGGATTAATTATAAATGAGAATTGGATATTATGAGATCATATGAGGCTAGAAAAGAGATGACGAGAAAGTGAGTTATGATATAGAGTAACCAAGTGTTTTTGAGGTGTAAGCTTATGAATAAGCTAGACACATACAAATGATAAAGATTGAATGGAGAATTTAGAATGATCATGTGCAAATGAAGTGTAAATCTAAGTTCAATTAGACAAATATGAATTATGAAATGAGCATAAGCATAAGACGTAAATTTAGAAAATATACCCGGGATTGTCATTGAGCATGCATTATACATTACACATATCCAAGTGTTAAAAACTGAATGTTTATATGATTGTGCAATTAATAATGTGTGTGCAATATGTGTTTTGCATAATGATGATACAAGATAGACCGTCCCCATTCAGACATTTCCGGATCATAGAAGCTAATGCTAATCTGGAGCGTACTGTAAGTAGACCTAGATGATCTTACTTTATTGCTTGTTTGTTTATATTATGTATTGAATCATTATGAATGTGATTTGATTATTGAATTTCGGACAATGAAGGTCCGATGGTTGTGGTATATGAATGAAATATTGAAGTGTTACTTGTATGTGAACATGATGAAATAAGTGCTTCTAAATGTGATCTCTGAATGTCGGACCAAGGTCTAATGAGAATGTATATGACGATTTGTAAATGAGATCATGTGACTGACTGAAAATATGTGATTGATGCATTTCATTATATGAATTCATGAAAGATGAAGGCAATTGTGACTGGAGTAGCCACCGAAAAAGAGCTTAAAGCTCAGAATGTAAAAAAGAGCCTAGAGCTCAGAAAGTGTATAAGAGCCAAAGGTTCACTATATAAAAGGAGCCCGATATCCCCAACAAATACGGGACAATTATAAATTAGCCCGGTATCCCCAATAGATACGGGACAGTTATCAGTGAGCCTAGTATCCAAAATAGATACGGGACAATTTAGGCACTCGGTCGTAATAAAGTAACAAATAAAAAATAGGTCTTATGTGCACTGCATATGTATGATGTGAATGATTATAATGTGTTGAATGTATAATGTGAAATGATTGTTTAAATGTATATGATTCAATGTGATTATTAGATAAATGATGTGAATTATGTGTTATGTGACTGAATGAGTCATTGAGGATGGTCACTCACTGAATTCGCAAAGCTCACCTAAAATTTGCAATATTTTTCAGGCTCAGAAGAGTTACTTTGTTGGAAAAACGGGAGTATAGCCAATGCATTTGAGTAAAAGGTAGAGGTCGGAATCAGTTTGCGTCTGCATAGAATTTTCCAATAATTTTTGTATTAAGGAATGTATTCCAAAATTATTGTACAATGTGTATGCGAATGTATTTATATTGTAATGACATTATGATTGTGAGTGTTTTGTATCTGAAATGGGCCCTAGCGATTGATGGAATTTTGACGATCTAAAAAAAATGTTGGTAACACTTATAAATGAAAAATGTTTGTGAACTGAAGTGGGCCCAATTTGATAATTGATTTCCACATACGTGTGCATTGTTTTGAAAAAAATTATAACGAGATTTTACTGATCGAGTGTACTAGCATGCCACCCTCGTGGGGCAAGTTCTTAGACATCACTGAGGATGTCGGGTATGTGTCTAGCTAGAGTGGGATGCTACAAGAAGACCGCATCGTCGATTCCCTAGAGTCCGACGACAATCTAGTCTTCTCCATCTCTGGTTTCCTCTACTAGGACACTTCCACAGCTACGTTGAAGATATATACTTCCACAGTTGCGTTGGCTACGTTGTCTTTGTGGAAGTTGACTTTCTGATAGATTTAAAGAAACATCACCACAGCAGCGTTGTCTTCTACTTATCGAGTTGTTTTTCAAGATCTCAAGGTAGACCTATATCGGTATTGTCTCCTTTCCCCTCTAAATCGATTATGGTTAGAATTTGATTGATTGTGGTTGGACTTTGATTGATTGTGGTCGGTAAATATGGGAAAGAACAAATAGAAGATATTATCTTCGGCTTCCAACAAAAAAACAACTGCTCCAACATGACGTTCAAGTCGATTAATGTTGAATCCAACACCTGGTAGGAGTTTCACTGGGGCTGGGTCATCTTTTATGGCTCCTATTGACATTCCAAAACTACCTTCGTTCGAGACAAAGTACCAGATTCGAATTATGATGTTACTTAAGTTACTTTGTCCATGGTTGAAGATTCTGCTTCAGATTTTGATGAGACTCCTACAGCATCTGTTTTACCAACTGCGCCTCCTACAGCTCCTCAGAAACGTACAAAGATGCGATGTTAGAAAATAGCTCACCCACCTCAATGCCACTGTTCTGTCCGCTTGACAGTGGATGATGCAATTTTCTTTAAGTTTTACTCTCCCACAGCTGAACAGAAATGGACGACTCTCAGTACTGTCGGACTTGTATTTGATTGTCCAATCAACTTAGAGGAGTTTCAACAACATGGTCTGAACACTTTACTATTGGAGCGATCTTTACTACAAGCTTCACTACTTCCGAAGCACTATGATTCCGATATGGTAAAACAATTTTGTTGCAATTTATCTTGTGATATTCTAAATGAGAATGCTATGACTTATGGAGTAGTATATGTGCGGGATCGAGTAGTCCGTTTTGATGTTGCTCATTTAAATTTATTTTTGGGATTTGATAATTTGATTGGTGATCTCCTGTATGATGATGATTGGAATGTGTCCAATGACTTAATTGCTACAGTACTGATTGGTGGGAAATTGACCGCATGGCCATCTAGCTCTGTACTTCGCTCTTCCATGCTTACTCATAAATATTTCGTGCTCTTTAAATTGGTTATGGTCAATTGAATGCCGAGCACACATATTGTTTATGTCTACTTGGCATAGGCCAAATTGATTTATGCGATTGGTACTAGGGTGCGATTTAATCTTGGTTGCCTCATCATTAAAGTTATGTTGGCTATTGAGAGTATTGTTATATTTTCCATGCTTAATCTCACAATTTTTATATGCAAATGAAGTTCCAAAGATAGAGTCTAGCATACTGGAGTTGGTGGCTTTGATGAATATCTCTCCAAGGATTTTTTGGCAATCACGGGTAATGGATTTGCCATTTATAACATCGGGCCCCTTAGATGCCACGGGGACAACTTCTGTTAATCCTCATGCAGCTCTCTTCACTGAAATTGGGAGAATTGAAGGCCTTGTTCAAGTAGCTGCTAATGCTCTTCGCAATTTAAAGCAGCGAATTCTTCTCTTCTCCAGTGCTTCTTGAATTCATATTTTTGACATATGTTGTCTCAAAGGGGGAGAATAATTGAGATAAGACTTGTCTACTACAATTGTAATTTTTTTCTTCTCTATGTGCTTTGTTGACTGAAGTTGACTTATGCTTGTGTAATTGAATCTTAAATTAAGGGGGAGCATTGTGGATTTCATATTTATATATCCAATTATGTTATTTAGGAGGAGTTTAAGAGTTGTGAAAAAAATGCCAAAAAGATGGAGATTGTTAAGATATATTATATATATCTTTTTATTTAGTTTTGACATATAAGATATTAATTGTAGTGGGATCCAAAAAGATATGGTTGTTACACTTGTACATCACTATATTGAAGTCTAATATCATGTTGGTAATTGAATTGTCTACTACTGGATTTCGTGGATTTTGTGGATAGAAGAAAATAAAGGGAAGTGGTTGTTGCGTGTTGGTAAAGGTTTTTTGAATGTGAGAATTGTGCACGTCTTCATCAGGGGTATCCGTGGGTGTTGCATTACCTATAGTGTGGAGTTAATTGAATTCTGGAATAGATAGATGTGGCGTCATGCATGTGTTCCTAGTGTGTGAAATTCCATGTGTGAACATTAAGATTCCAAGAGTTGTTCTCATGTGGTGTGCGTCTTCTGGGTTACAATAACCGTGGGTTAACTTGTGATTTTCCAGACTTGCTCTTCTGGGTTTGTGCATGAAGTATAGATGGTATGTGTAGTATCCCATATGGTTTAATTGGAGTTGTTGAAGCTATGATGAATCAGTTCAATTGGTGGATAGATTTTTAGATGTATTTCGAAAAGCTAAAATCATAGGAAAGTCCTTTTCTCTCAAGTATATCGTTGTTCCGTTCTTAGTTGATTGATTACTTGAGTTATTTTTATTAATTGTCGTTTAATTAAAAGTAGTTTAGAAAAATCATTTGACGAGGTTAATACGAGTCGGTTGTGTTATTAGGTATGAAAATCTTTTATGGGAAGTTAGGTTGAGAGATAATTACAAGGATTAAGTGGTGTTGCTTCAATATGATCTTGTGTAAATCTATTGCACTTTCTTGAAAGTATTAATATGGGGGCGTCGCAGACGTAGGTAAAGAGTACCGAACTATGTTATCAAATTTCTGGTGTTTTTCGTTATTTCGTTTTGATTGTTTTTATTTTTCGTTTGTGGTAGAAACGTACATGAAAAAATAGAAAGTTTGCAAAATCACTCTCACCTTCGATTTTTCACTTATCATAGAAAGGGTACAATGAGGAACTGATACACTTGTTGTTATAACAACCTGCGGCAGTGCATGTGAGGGGAGTTATTATAGAAAATGATTACAGGAATATACCCTGTATTGAGAGAGTCTATTAAGACCTCTTACCTATAAATAAAAAGGGGAGAAATGAGCAGGGGGTAGAGAATTTTACTAGACAATAGTAAGTGAGAGAGAGAACCAGCCTAGCTCTCCAAAGTTGGCCCATTATCCTATCAATTTTTCAGCAATACAATCAGTGAATCAGATTCCACCTTCCTGCTATAATCTGAATATTAGTCAATTTCTCTATATGCCAGATGCATAATAAGATGTTTCTGTCATCATTTTCCGTAACACCTGTCCAACAAAAGAAGAGATGCCAATTTCTTATTTAGTATAATGGGAATTATTATGGAAAGTTTGAAAGTTCTTGATGTCTAGATATCGAAAACGAAGCAAATATCACAGTTTCACATTGTAATTGTGCGCTTGTCAGTTCTAAGTGGCTTATGGAAATGATGAGCACTACTGAAAAATTGTGAGTGCATGTAATCTTGTTATGGCCAAACTATATCAACTATTCTTCAGGTTTATATAAGCTAAATGGACTGAAAGTGAGAGTGACCTGCTGGGCGTTGGCTCCATATTAGAAAACAAAACATGGCCAAAACCATTCTTCTTTTCCTTCTCAAAATATTGATGACCATCATATTTTCAGGTTGGATTGTCCTTTGGTTTCTAAAGCCAACTAACATGTGGACAAGAAAATGGAAAGAAACTGAAGCTAGTGTTATATTTACGTTCTTTGGCTATTATGGTAATCAGCGACGTAACTTTGTTGATCAAGAAAAGATGTTCAAGTGAATCCTGATGTAACTCGTGAGTTTCTCTGCAGGTCTTAACTTTGTTGTGTACTCATTTCCGGTCATTGCCATAACCATTATTGGACTTGTTTATCTGTATGTCCTATGCACGAAGCCTATAAGAAACAGGTAATATGTTATTAGAATTAAATAATGATTCCAAGCCGTTCACAGTTTGTGTGCTTATGTTTCAATCTGATGGTAGACAAGCAAAGAGATCAACTACTGGTCTGTCAAATCCTCTGGTAATCAACTGCTTTGTGGGGGTGTTATCTAGCATAGAGATTCTGGTAGTTTTCTTCTTCATCTTGCTTTTGGCATGGACGTTCTACACCCGAATCTCCAACGACTTCATGAAGTTGGAGCCTGTCAAATCTCTGAAGCTGAATTTGTGAGCTCACATTCCAGATAAATTTACGCTGGACAGGAGTGTTTTATACCTGTTACTGATGTCACATGTTTCTGCAGATGGCAACTTAAGTATTTAAGAGTGGCTACCCGATTCGGTCTCCTAGCAGAAGCATGCTTGGCCATGCTTCTTCTGCCTATTTTAAGGGGCTTGAGCTTGTTTCAGGTGCTTGGTATCCAGTTTGAAACTTCTGTAAGATACCATATCTGGCTCGGGACTTCATTGATATTTTTTGCCACCGTACATGGGGCAAGCACTTTGTTCATTTGGGGTGTCAGCCACCACATTCAAGAAGAGGTAATTCTGTATTTTTCTTCTGGAGATCCGCAGCATATCAATTTGACATATATCTGAATATTCACAGGCTTGGAGGTGGCAAAGAACAGGCAGGATATACTTGGCAGGGGAGATAGCCCTTGTTGTAGGAATAGTGATTTGGATCACATCCCTTCCTCAGATAAGAAGGAAAAGATTTGAAATCTTTTACTACATGCACCATCTATACGTAATCTTCTTACTATTCTTCCTGTTTCATGCTGGAGATAGGCATTTCTACATGGTTTTCCCTGGAATATTCTTGTTTGGTCTTGACAAGTTACTCCGCATCATACAATCAAGACCAAGAACTTGCATTCTTTCAGCGAATGTGTTCCCTGCCAAATCCCTTGAACTTGTTCTGCCAAAGGATCCAAGTAATCCTTCTAGCCATAATTAGTAATTACTTCACTTTAAACTCTTGTACTGAGAACATAATCCTCTATTAAACCAATCTTTGTACTAATTTCAGGCTTGAGTTATACACCGACAAGTACGATATATATGAAGATACCAAAGATATCCAAATTCCAGTGGCATCCGTTCAGCATAACTTCAAGCTCCAAGGTTGACAAGGACAAAATGTCGCTGATACTGAAATGCGAAAGAGGTTGGAGCAGTTCTTTGTACAACATGATTCAAGAAGAGCTAGATTCAAATGCTGATTCCTTGGGCTGCATGTCTGTTATGATTGAGGGACCCTATGGACCTGCTTCACTGGATTTCCTAAGGTAAGGCAGCAAAAACAAAACTAAGAGAATTCAGATGTGAAAATTGATCTAATGTTAACCATTTCTGGATCATAAAAATTGTCTGCAGATATGAAAGTCTGGTTTTGATCGCCGGTGGAATCGGGATAACCCCATTTTTGAGCATTTTGAAGGAACTTGGCCAAAGCAGCAGCAAGCTGTATGGATTCCCCAAAAGAATACAACTTATATATGTAGTGAAGAGTTCTCAAGAGATTTGTCTGTTAAACTCAATCTCTTCTCTACTTCTGGACCAAGCGTCCCATGATTTGATCTTAAAGCTTAAAGTGTTCGTCACCCAAGAGGAGAAAACTAATGTTACAGTGAGAGAATTGTTAAACGATATGTCTCGAGTGCGAACAGTGACGTTTGACACCAAACGCTCAAGTCATGCAGTGAATGGACTCGAAAGTCCACTTTTCATTGCTTCAATGGTTGCATTAGCTTCAACTGCGTTCCTAGTTTCTCTTATGTGTATGAACCACATCATTGCTTCCTCTCCAAAGAAGGGTTCCACCCCTGAGAAAATGACTGTTTCCGGGGAAAAGAAGGCCACTTATAAGGAGAATACTTCCTCTACCATTGTTGACTTGCTCCTACTGTTTTCTTTCATCATAGCTATAACATGCACCACCTTTGCAGCAATCATTCTGAGATGGAAAAGGCTAGAGAAAAAGAAGCATCCTCACCACCAAAACCAACGCAAAACCACAGAAAATAGTTCAGTGGAACCTTGGAGCTTGGTCGAAGAACATGACATCCAATTTGGAGGAAGACCCAACTTCCAAGGTACCTCAAAATACTGAGAACTCCATTTCTTACCCTTCATTAGATATTCTTTGACATCCCTTCTTATTAATGACTATTGAAAGCAGATATCTTCTCCATGATCACAACTGAGGCCTTTGGATCCAACGTTGGAGTCTTGGTGTGTGGACCTGAAGCCATGAAAGAATCTGTAGCATCAATATGCCAGATCAAGTCTCAAGGCCTTAACATGGGTGCTAAGGGAAACCAGCCATACTTCAACTTCCACTCCCTGAACTTCACACTCTAGTTTCAATGAAAATTAGTGATCCTGTTCTAGGGTGCTTGCGAGATAATGAGCTCTCAGCTTCTGATGCCACCTTTAAAATTTCAATGGCAATGTTGTTCTGAAGTTTTGAGTGCAAGCACGCAACTGAAATTGGATTCAACAGCATATCCAAGCAAGTTAAATTATGTCATTAAATATAATAAACTCTGATCTTTTTCTATTTTAATTATTATATTTTTAAAATTATCATTTTTATCTTATAATATTGATTAACTATCTCCCCACCGTTAAATTTTTAATATTTTAAAATCAAAATTACGTAATATTGAAATTATGAAATTATAATATAATATTATTTTAGAGATATAAATAAAAGAAAAATTAACAAAATATGATAAAAATAATTTGTCATTTTTCCTTATTATTATACCTAAAATTTGGCATATCATTAGTCTAAGTGTGGATGACTTAAAGATATCTTTTCATGTTTGAAACTCAACTAAAAACAGCTTGTGACAAACAAACAAA
>JAOSBK010000007.1:27284275-27296779 GCA_027568895.1 Erythroxylum shatona
AATAATAAAATAATAAATCTATTGCAACAACCATTTTAATATAAAGGGTATAAAAGTCATTTATTATACATTCCATTACATTCCATCCATCTTCCAAACAATGTTTCACTGCATTACATTATGAACCCTTCCATCCTTGCCAAACAACTTTTTACTATATTACATTTCATTCTATTATAAACCCTTCCATTCCCTTCCATTTCATTCCATTCCATTCCATTAATTAACATCCAACCAAACAGGCTCTAAGGAGTTCAAACGGTTTGGACTTGAGTAGGTTGAAAAATGATAAACAACCTTGACAAGAACGGCGTTCTGCGGAATATATGACCCATGCGCCTTTAAGTTCGTTAAATTCCGTAGGACAGCTTCTACATGGTTGAGTTCATCCCAGGATGTAGGGTACGTTATTCTCATCCTCCAAGCTTTTTGGTAATGACTTCACATCGAATTTCACAAGGTTGTTCAGGATCATCGTAAAAAGCATATTTCCGTCTTGTCCAACCTCAACTATTCCTCCACATTTTGAACTAAATGCTGTGTATAAAGTATAAATTTAACATTTAAGCGATATTATTTTATTTCTATTTTTATTAGTTTCTTTTTTATTTTAATTTCTTTCAGTTTTTAAAAGTCAGAAAACCATAAAAGTTCTTTTCTGTTTTTGCCGTGATCTAATTTATTATCAACTAAATATATATTATTTAATTATTTAATATATTAATTTTTAATAAAAATTACAAATATAATTTAATTTAATATTTAAGTAATTAAAATTAATTATTAATAAAAATTATAATTTATTTAAATTTTGTAATTAGATTAAATTTAATAATTATTAATAAATATAATCAAATTAAAAGTATCTTCAAAAACAAATAGTAATTTATAAATAAAAAAGTTAGTTTTTAAATTATTTATTTTAATAAAATAAAATAATTTATTAATAAACATTATATAAGAGATTAAAATAAATATACTTAATTAAATATAATTTTCTGTTACGTTAACAATAAAACAAGTTTTTTTATTTAAAAAATAGAAACTGAAAACCAAAATAGAAAAGAATGTAGTCAAACTTAACCTAAGTTTCTGGATGCTTAACTTGTGAGTTTTTCTGATACTCTTAAGTCACTAAATATAATGGTTTGAATTTGAATTTTTGATTAATCATAGGATATCTAAATATATTGAAAAATAAACGATAATTTTTAAGAATCAAATCATAAATTAAATTTAAAAATAAAGTTAAAATTTTATAAGTATAGCCAATTTTAGTTTGTTACAAATTATTATTAACGTATTATTTAAGAAATTACTTTATTCAAAAACGATTTTATTTTAGTAAATTATTTAAAACAAACTTATGAACTAATTTAATTTATATTTTAGGGAAAAAATTAGATTGAATAAAAAACTCATATTAAAAATGAAATTAATTTTTTGGATTAAAATTAAGTTTTAATTTTGATCTCTTACTTCACTAAAAATAATAATTTGAATATGAATTTTTGATTAATCATTGAATATGAATTGATTATTCCAAGTCAATTGGCTCCATATATTAAACCCAAAAATTAAATTATAATTTTAAGAATCAACCATAAATTGGATTTAATTGAAAATAAAGTTAAAATTAAATTGAACCAAAACAGCTCAACCATGTAAAAGACTATTATTATATATAAAGAAATCTAACAACATTTCATCAAATTTTCATTTCCTTGTTCTTATCCACAAAATTTAATCCGAATTCACAAAAGGAAACACAAAAAAAGATAATAACGAAAAAATTAACAGTAAAAGTTTTTAAAAAAGCAATCTTAGTTTCACTGACTTGGTAAACGTTGACCTAACGCCGCTTCTTCATCTCCGTTATCGTTACGTTGTATGCCGCCACCCTCTCGAGCCAGTTCACTCAGCAACTCCGCCGGTGGAGTCGCGTCTTCCTCTCCGAGCAAAACACCAACCACCTCTTTCATACTGGGCCTTTTCTGAGGTTCAGGGTGGCAACAAGTGAGCCCAAGCTTCAACACCATCTCCATCTCCTCGGCCGTGTACTGCGCCGCCAATCTGTGATCTGCCGCCTCCACTAACTTCCCTTCAACGTATAATTCCCTTACCCACTCTATCAGCACCTTATCCTCTTCCGCCTCCGCTCCCATCTCTATCGGCTTCCTACCACAAGCAACCTCCAGTATCACCACTCCAAAACTGTACACGTCACTCAGCGTCGTCGGCACGGCGATGGTTGCCAGCTCCGGAGCTAAGTAACCCAGCGTACCCACAACCCTCGTCGTGTTAGGCACTTCGTTATGGCTGTAGAGCTTGGCGAGGCCGAAGTCTCCCAGACGGCCTCGCATGTCGGAGTCTAGCAGTATGTTGCTTGATTTAATGTCTCTGTGAATTACCACTTGGTCCCAGCCGTGGTGGAGATAAGTCAGTCCCTCTGCCACGTCGGCGAGAACTTGTCGGCGTTGCTGCCAGTTCAGGAGGTTTTTGGGGTTCTTGAAAATGTAGCGATCGAGGCTTCCGTTGGGCATGTAGTCGTAGACGAGCATGAGTTGGTTGGATTTCCGACACCAACCTCGCATTTGTACGAGGTTCTTGTGTTGGAGCCTGCCCATGCTGGAGATTTCTGCCATGAACTCTCGGAGTCCTTGTTTGGAGTCGTGGTTCACGCATTTGACTGCGATTTCCGTGGCGTTTGATAATGTTCCCTTGTAAACTTTGCCGAATCCTCCCGAGCCTAGAAGATTGTCTTTGGAGAATCCATCTGTGGCTTGGCCTAGTTCCTCGTATGAGAATCTATGAGGCCAGTATTCAAGCTCCCAATCTTCAACGTCATCGTCTTCTTCTCTTTTCAACTTGTTCTTTCTCCAAATCCAGAAGATCCCAAAAGCAGAAATTGTCAAAAAGGCAACAATTCCAATAACTATTCCTGCAATAGCCCCACTGGACAGTTTATTTGAAGAGGATGCTAGCCTAAAAACTGGCAGATTTGTGGTGTTAATGTCTCTTGCAACCCCTGTATCGCTAAAGCTCCAAGCCAAAACCCTCCGTGCCTCGATCCAAGTAACCTTAGAAGCAGCGAACCCAACAAACATCTCAGTAGAAACATAATTACCAATCACAGGATCTTTAAAACTAAGAGAAGGTAAGCCCGGACGAGAGATCCCAACAGGAGCAACAGTCACATTGATCTCGAAATTCACACCATCGAAATCAATCCACGCATGAACGTTCTGCCCATTTCTCATATCCACGGACACGAAACTCCCAGAGGAATCGTAGTACCCAGCAGGTTGGGTCTTGGCAGACTCAATATAGCTCAAATCAATCCCAATATGATTGTTATCCGGGTCATTGAACTCCGGATTTCGACCCGTATCGAACTCCACTGCCAAAAGCGGAGCTGGGGATCGCACAGTCGCATTGCTAAAAAGTCCAAAGTATTGGCCAGCGAGTGCGTTTGGAGGGTTTGTCCAGTTCGACAGAACAAAAGCGAGACCAAAACCTGGGCTTGAGGCAATCTCTGGGAGTACAGAGAAAACAAACGAAGTCGAAAAAGAAGATAAAGTTGTTGAATTTTGGCTTGGCTTCACGCCAATTCTTGTGGGATAAAACGCGCGACCAGAAGAGTACTGGTTGGTGTCGTTGGTGAGTCGGATCGTCGATGAATCGATCAGGGCATCGTCGATGAGAATAACACCCGGTTTCGAGGCGTTGAAGGAATTGAAGAGGAAATCAAGAGAAAAACCCGGGCTGATGCAGAAGGAGGAGAAGAAAAAGAGATTGAGGAGGATGGGAAGTAGAACCGACGTCATCGTAGGAGACGATTCCGGCGGGCGGGGAGAGATCAGGAGGAAGTGAGTGGATCGGATATGAAACCACAATATTTTAGGTGTAGCTTTGAACAATAGTCAACGTTGTCTAGTTACTGTACGGACCAAGTAGTGGTCTTAAGCGACTGGCAGTATTTCCCTTGGATATGGGGTCACCTATTCCAACTTTAGTACATCTTATTTAGTTAGAACAGTACAAATAGTACAAGTGATCACGTTTCAATGCTACAATTTAATTCCATAATTGTTTATTAACTCAGGGTGCAGGTAAGTTGATAAGGGGCTCTTCTGATTTAAGTGAAGTTACGAGTTCGAATCGTCTTCATGTAAGTGAGGTCACGGGCTCGAATCGTCCTCATGTATGCAGTCGTTTAAAACTTGGGGCCAGAGTTTTGTCTCCCGCAAGGGACCTACCCAGCTCGAATGAGGATTAGTCTGGATGTGGATGGCTTAAAGGTGTCTTTCCATAGTTGGAACAATCCTAAAACACTTGGTCACATTTTAACTTTAATGTGTTATGACCAATCATAGTTCATAATTTTTTATATTTCTTAAATTAGTTCTTAAATTTTCAATTTTTAAGTGCAATTTAACTTGATTTTTCTTAAATTAAACTCATTTTCATATCATTGTTATTTACTTTTCTTCGACAATAAAATAAATATTCAAAATTAAATTGATAAAAAAATTAAAGGACCAAAATCTATTTAGTACTAATCTAAAAGTTTGAAAATAAATTTATTTGAAATTTGTAAAATAATTCAAAAAAATTGTTGACTCTAAACTAATTCGTCAACTATAAATAATAAATTAAACCCACGACTTGTTCTCTGCATAAATGGGAACTTATGCTCCATAAATGTCAATTGCATGGCAGTTTTTCTTAGTGCCGATGGATTGAGTCACACTTGGTGGCATTCAACGACGAAGAGTTGCCTTCACCAAGCTTGCAAATTGCCTAACAATTAAAGTTGTGTACTTTTCTTGTCCGCCCGTGAATTAGTCAATGCTGATTGCTCGTTCCGGTGTAAATAAGAGTTTATTTAACACTATGTATTAGACCTTTTCTATCAATCCCAATGGAATACAGTAGGTCCCTCCCTGATTCGTTTCTTGCAGCGTATCTTTCATCATGAGGTTTGGGAGTCTGAGATCAACCACACCATTGTTGTCCTTATCCCTAAAAACCCTTCCCCCACTTCGATGTCGCAGTTTCGGCCTATCGCTCTTTGTACCGTGCTCTATAAAGCCCTCACCAAGATCCTAGTCACTCGGCCCCAACCGTATCTCACTGAGCTCGTTGCCCCAATCCAATGTAGTTTTAGTCCTGGCCGCCATATTACCGACAATATCATTATCCAGTGCTCCACTCTATGAAACGCAAAATTAGTCGGCGGGGGCTCATGGCCATTAAAGTGGACCTTGAGAAAGCATATGACCGTCTTGATTGGGACTTCCTTTACGCTACCATGCAGGCTGTGGGCCTTCCCGCCTCGCTCATCTCGCTCATTATGAAATGCATTACCACGGTTTCTTTTCAAGTGAGCTGGAATGGCGAGTTGAGCGAGACCTTTCGACCATCTCAGGGGCTTCGTCAGGGCGATCCCCTTTCCCCTACCTCTTTGTGCTGTGTTTGGAACAACTTGGTCATGAGATTTCACATGTGGTGTCCACCAGACGTTGGCGCCCAATCGGCTTGAGTCGCCAAGGGCCTCCCCTTTCTCATTTATTTTTTGCTGACGACCTCATTCTATTCTCTGAAGCTTCTTTTGATCAAGTTTAGGTGATTCGGCATACCCTGGAATCGTTCTGTCAAGCTTCTGGCCAACGTGTGAGCTCGGATAAATCTCGTTGCTACTTCTCTAGGAATGTCCCGCCTTCGACCCGTCAAGCCTTAAGTAACGATTTAGGATTCTCCATGACAACCGATCTTGACCGGTACCTGGGAGTCCCTCTCCTTCACCAACGTGTTAACAAGTGCACCTACTAATACATTCTGGACAAGGTCCACCACCGCTTAGCTGGCTGGTCCCCCTCCACACTTTCCTTTGCTGGCCGTGTCACCCTGATCCAATCAGTCTTGGTGGCTATTTCAAGTTATACGATGCAGACTGTCCATCTTCCCCGCGGCTTGTGTGACGCCCTGGAACAAGCCATGAGGCAATTTTTGTGGGGCTCATCTCACGATCGGACGAAGATCCCTCTCATCCACTGGGAGGAGGTCTGTCAACCCAAGGAGTTGGGAGGTCTTGGCATCCGCCGGATTCGGGCGATGAATGATGCTTTTCTGACGAAACTTTGTTGGTCCTTGATTGACAACCCTACTGCCTTGTGGGTACATGTGATTGCTGGCAAGTACGCTTTTGACGTGAACCGCCTACCCCTTTCTCTTCAGTCTACTGGGGGGTCGATGGTTTCGCGTAGCATCAAAGCGACTTGGCCCATTGTGACCCAAGGCTTGGTCTGGAGGCTTGGCGATGGCACTACGACGCGCTTCTGGCTCGACCCTTGGATCAGGGGTGTCGGCCCTCTCATTTCTCACGTTACTCAACCCATCCCCGACACTCTCCTGAGTCTTAACATCCACCATTTTGTTGATTCCACAGGCAATTGGAATTGGGCAGTCTTCCAGTCTTTTCTTCCGCCTCACATATGCCGATCCATAGCTGGAACTTTTCCTCCCAAGCCTTATCTAGGCCCCAATAGGTTAATCTGGGATGCCTCCGACCATGGTACTTTTACAATAGCCTCCACTTACTCCATGCTCATGGGTCACGAGGCTGAGATTCCTCACGGGGTCTGGCGGGCTATTTGGCAATGGGCGGGACCTCAGCGGATTCGCTCCTTCCTATGGCTTCTAACGAAGGATCGTTTGCTTAATAATCAACAACGGGTGCGTCGACATCTCACTTCCGACGGCACTTGCCTCCACTGCTCTCATGAAGAATCCTCTCTTCATGCTATTCACGATTGCTCGATCGCTCGTCAGGTTTGGGCGGCATTCCCGTCGGACCTCGTCACTTCGGCTTCCTTCTCTCTTCCCACCAAAGACTGGCTTCTCATCAATCTTCAGCAGCATCGACAAGTTCAGGGACAGGATTGGGTGTTGGTGTTTGGCTTGTCTTGCTGGTTCCTCTGGTCCTGAAGGAAAAAGTCTATTTTTGATAATGATTTTGTGCGACCTACCTCACCTACTTTTCCCATATTGTCTTTTGCAGGTCAGGTTCAGCAGGCAACAACGAGACAACGACAGGTCCTCTCAGGATTCCGTTCCCGCTAGGAATAACTCCTCGGCTGGAGTAGGTCACCGTCTGGTTGGGTGAAACTAAACATCGATGGTGCTTACAACCGTACCCAGTTCACAGCTACAGCGGGTGAACTCCTCCGAGATAGTGCTGGCAACTGACTTGGCAGGTTCATGCAGAATATAGGCTGGTGCACCGCGCAGTCCGCGGAACTGTGAGGCGTCTATACCGGACCATCTCTAGCTTGGTGGTTGGGCTTCCGGCGGATTGAGTTGGAAGTGGAGTCATTGGGGGTGTACCAGACCCTCTCTTCCTCGACCGCCCGTTCTCAGACGCGCCACCCTCTCGTCATGGGTATCTTAGAGCTCTTCAATCAAAACTGGATTGTTGTTCATCGTCACGTGTACTGAGAGAGCAACAGGAGCGTAGACTGGCTCACCTCTCAGGCCAATCAATCTGACATTGGTGTCATTTATTTTGATTATCCACCCAACGGGTGCCTTCACATCCTCTCAGAGGATCTGTCGATGATCTGTTTCCCTAGATTTGTTTTATAACCGATGTATTCCTTTTTCCTTTATACAAAAAAAGAGAGAAGAAAAGCGGATTATTTTATTAAGACAAGCATAGGTGCATTTTAAAATTGTGAAAATTTTAATTTTATAATTAATTTAAATATTTTTAATTATTACTAATAAATATAATTGAAAACATATTCATAGTATGTAAATTTTAATAATTAAAAAATAAAAGATAAAAGTTAATTTTATAAATAAAAATAGGTTTGCTTACTAGATTCTTTTGGAGATGGCCCAATTAGGCCGTGCTACATTATTCTTATTTTAGGCCAATTTTTTTTGGAAGAAAAAGTAAATATTTATTGGGACGAAACAAAATCATTATTTAGAATGTCTAAAAAAAAACAAGTGGTATGTCCTAATTAAGCTTATTAAGATATCGAATAGTGGATTTAGATAATAAGTGAGTTACTATATTTATATGTTTTAGAATCTATTTAAACGTAAAGAATTAAAAATACATATTATTAATTTGCATTTTTTTAGTATCACTCCTAGTGTTATTTAGAGGGTCTAGCAAAAAAAGAGGTGGTATATCTCAATTAAGCCTATTAGGGTATCTAGTAGCTTATTTAGATAATAAGTGAGTTACTATATTTAAATGTCTTAGAATCTATTTAAATGTAAAGAATTGGAAAATGCATATTATTAATTAGCATTTTTTTAGTATCACTCCTAACTTATTGATTCAGTTTTTGATATATGAACCTCTGCACTAATTGAAAATAGACGTGATGATCGATTGCATCAATCTAGATAAGATTTCTTCAAATGCCATAGCTTAATCAATAAGAAGGTCATAATTTGATATAGATTACAAAACAAAACCTTTGAAATGATAGAAATTTAGAAGAAAAATGTTGAGAGATAGAATCTTATTGAGAGATAGAATCTTATTGGTTGCAAGTTTGACTCTCGGAACAGGAGCTTTCCGGTGAAGTAAATACTAAAACAAAAGAACAAAAGACCAGATCACAAAGCCCCATCAACATCAGAATGAGAACTATCCCGAAAGATTTTTTTCCTATCCTACACATCAAAAATTAGTAAATATATGAAAAACCCGCAAGAGTCAAACCTCACCAGCTTCTCCCTCCATGTGTCTCCCAACATTATCCCCGCTTGAATCACTATGAACCCAACGCCATCCGCCCAGAGTGTTCACTCGTAGGTGTCTTGTCTCGTCTAGTCACACCACATTATCTCCACCTCGTACTTTGTTTAGTCTCGTATATTTGTCGTTTCATAGAATATTTAATCTTTAATCTTTAACCATAACACGGACAGACACTGGAATCTCTCTTGCTATATTGCTTCCACGCGTTCCTTTCCTGCGTCATCTAACCTCCACCTGTCACGATTAGCCTCCCGAACAAAGCAAAAGAAACGGACTTATGGGATGAGAGGAAAAACGGGCCATGGGCTTTTCACATTTGTCGTTGTCATTTCTCTTATCTAAATTATTGTTTTTAATTTTTTTATTAGTCCACGAAATATTTTAAAAGAATCCTAATTATAAAAAGGCGTCTTTAAGCTATCCACTTTCAGATTAATCTCTGCTCATACCGGATTAGCCTGTAAGAGGTAAAGTGCTGACCAAACATATTTTTTCATTCTCAGGACTCGAACTCGAGACTTCTGGTTAAAGGATGAGAGTACTGAACCACTCATACCAACTTACTTAATTATTGTTTTTAATTTTATCTTCAGAAAATTGATTTAACTGAAATTGAGTTGATTCTTCTCTAGCTCAGGAGTTGAATAACGTTGAGTTGATTCTTCTCTAGCTCAGGAGTTAAATAACGTTTTTGCCATGATTTTTTAATTAAATCATTCCGCGTGCAACAAGTTTTGGCTGGTAATGGTCTTGTCAACCCTTTAGCTAAATTAAGATTTAACGTGTACCGGCAAAAATTAGGAATGCCTAGCACCGAACGGTTTTGATATTTTAAGAATTTCTTGGTGATTACATTCTTAATCGATACGGTTTCAACACGAAATCATCAATTTTATTTAATTATAATGTTAAATTAGGAATAAAACATTAATGTTAGTAAGTTTCCAGGAATAAGACCAAGGTTCTCATAACTGGCCTTGAGAGCAGAAGGGATTTTCCACCCACGTGGCCAAAAGTTATTGGTTAGACCTCCTTATTTTTCTTATTTAAGTTTAAAATTTAAAACTCGGAATATCCGAATATTACATTATATTGTTCAAGACTTCAAGCAAGCCGCTTCCTTTCTGTTTCCTATTTATCTTTTTTTCCTCGTAAAAAAATAAAGGTCTCCCCTCTTTCCTATGACGTCACCTTTTCCCAAGCTCCGCTATATATACCCCGTCTCTCATCGTCTTCCTTGGTTTGAAACACAAAGCCATCTCTTCTCCTCGTTCGGTTAAGAACGTTCTTCGCTTAGTCTTTCCTCACTCTTCCAGTACGGTATCATGGTGACTCAGAGCCACTCGGAGAAAGGATCAACTGCCGGAACTGTCAAATTTCTCTGTAGTTATGGCGGCCGGATTCTTCCTCGTTCCGTAGACGGCAAGCTTCGTTACGTCGGTGGAATCACCAGAGTTCTTGCCGTCGATCGTTCTATTTCTTTTGCAGGTTGGGATTCCTTTTATATTTGTTGATGCTTCATTGTTGGATTCATATATTAGTATGAGAGGTATTGATTGACGCGTCGTTTCGGGTTATATAGAATTGATGGTGAAGCTTGGAGAATTCTGTGGCTATTCCGTGGAACTGAGGTGTCAGTTACCGGACGGAGACTTGGAGACGTTGATTTCGATAAAATCAGACGACGAGTTGAAGATGTTAATGCAGGAGTATGATGTTTTGTGTCCTGGTTCGAAGATCAAATCCGTCCTCTCTCCTCCTAAATCGCTTAAGACAGTCTCTCCTCCATCGAGCGTAGACTTAAGTAATTCCCCATCTTTCGCCGCCGGCAACTATCGGCGGGTTCGAACACGATCGCCGCCGGTTGGATATGGAGTTGGCGTTTACAGAGACACCGTTACATCACGCTACTATTCACCTAGACTTATCTGCCGTGATCCTCGCTGCTGCGCGAATTGGCATTACGGCTAGATAGTAGATCAAACCCCCAAATTGTTAGGGTTTTAAGAAAATATTAGAAAGCTATGTCCTTCCTATTTTAGAAGGAAGCAAGTAGAAGTTCTGAATTCTCATCATAGCCTCAAACACCTAAAGAAACATGGTTAAACAGACAAAGGGGAATTCAGTATATACCCAAAAGAAACCCTAAAGGAAAGGAGAATTGAACCAAAAGTATTGTATGATACTAAATTTGAGACCTCTTAAAGAAGAGTTTTTGGATTGCTTAATTGATTCACGGTGCTTGCTGATTTTGCCGTTCTTACCCTGTTTCCGATCGATACCAATAGGGTTAAAAGGAGTAAGTGCCACTGATTATGGACACGTGGAATGGAACTAAGACAACAGGCGTGAACACGTCCGTTGATTTGAATACTGTGTTGTTTACGCTTCATGTTCCTGCACTTCCACGTTTTAATCCATCTTTGGTTCGTGTTTCGCGAGTCAAGAAAAGGGCAGAATCAGTGTATTCTGAACAAATCAAGTTAGAACAATGATTTTACTGTATTTGATCTCAAAGGTAATGGCAGGCGGATTATGACTAATCGGGATTTGAATAATAAATAATAATAGCATTTTGAGTCATTTGCGGACAGCTTGACCAAATTGCCCGGGAAACAAGCGAGAAATGGTGGAGCACAGGACTGTAAAACAAGTACAAAAGCCTAATAGAACATGGATGGTTTATAGATTAGAGGTTGCAAACTACATGTGCTCAAGGAATTGTTTGAAATACGCGCAGGAAAGAAGGCAAGTCAGCTTCTTGTTACTTTTTGCCCAGACTTCTGTTTTTCTAAACCGTGAGTGGACCGAAGCGATATGGTTCGTTATGGGCTCAAACATTGCAGATACCTGGAGTTCAAGAAATTGCCCGCATGATATATGTGTTATGCCAGACACGTTTAAGCGACATGTCTCCGACCAATTCAACATGTCACCTGCATATAAACTGCAGGTGACATGAGATTGATGCATTATTAATTTACATAATGGTATTATGTTTATGAAAAAATATAAATAAAGTATATATAAATTCACCATAACCTACTTAAAGTATCGGAATTAAGTGCGATGCTGGCAGTCATTTGAAATGGTTTGACAAAACATTTACCTTCACGTTAAATGGTTCGGATTACACTTCAAGTAAACCTTTCATGTTCCGTAATAGTAAAAAGTAAGTATTTTAATTTGTTTTCAATATAGGTTATTAAGTCCCTGGGAGTGAAAGCTTATCACTCCAAAAAAAAGTATAGATTCTGTGACGTTTGACTGGTGAAACGTCGTAGAAAACTCTCACCTTTCCTGACGTTTCAGGAAATGTGAGAGTTTTTGACGACGTTGGGTTCAGACGACGCGGAATTTATGAAGTAATTGAGATGTTTTATTATTGAAACGTGGCCAAATAAATTTCACGACGTCTTTATGAAGTAAACATCGCGGAAGTGTTGGTAAAAAAATTAAAACTCAGTCATTTATCATTTGGGTTTCAAAGTCTTCTTCAATCTCGCGCGCCTCCTGCCTCCTGCCTCCCGCCTCCCGCCTCCCGCCTCCCATACGTACTCCTCTCTGCACTCTCTCGTCTATAGACCACCTGAAAAATCTTTTGCTCAACGTCGTCACCCCACCCGTCGTCAACAGCTTCAATTCTCTTTCCCTTTTCGTTCAACGTTTGGGTATATATCTATCTCTTTCCCTTTTCCTCTCACGGCCGGATTCCTAAT
>JAOSBK010000007.1:27315352-27333879 GCA_027568895.1 Erythroxylum shatona
CTTTGGGATCCGATTTGATTTCGTTTGCTTTTGGCCCATTTTCGTTTGTATTCCGTTCTTTCGGATTTGATTTCTTTCGTTTGTTTCCGCACGCGTTTGCTTTTGATTTGTTTCTGCCACTTTGTTTTTGGATTTATAAATCCGAGGTTGGATTCCGAAAACGGGGCCCAACAATATATATATATATATATATATATATATATATGTATGTATATATATATACAAAAGTTGACCCATTTTTCTCAATGCAACTTTTTAGAAAAAAACCACGTATTGCAACTCTTGTCAAAGGACACGTGCCTCTGGGTTGTTGAGAAGGAAGAAGAGTCTTCTTCTTGCAGTGCATTTTTTTTGTGACTTCTTCTTTCTTCTTTTGTTCTATCCTTCTCTCGTTACTGCTATCTTTGGATTCTTGTTTTAATAATAATGTAAAAACTATAACAAAACCTTTGACTGTTTTTCTTATACTAGTGTAACATGAGACGACAAATTCATAAGAGGAATATTGTTCTAATAACAATGTAAAAACCATAACAAAAAAATGTTGGCTTTTGTTCTTATACCAGTGTAAAACGTGATGACAAAATTCATATCATTATGCGGAAATCAAAAAATGCTACGCATGCATATAACATACAAAAAATTGTTTTAACCTACTCTGATACCAATGTTAGTAAATATATACTATAGAACATCATCACGTAGATCATGTCAAACAGGATCTGTTCATATGCATATAAAAAACAATAATCACGTACTTGGATTCTTGTTGTAGTTCCATCGATTAAAGAACTTTTATTACATTTTACTGTAGAGATATTCTTCCTTTTCCAAACTTGGTAGTAGAATAGAAGAGACAAATACATGCAGATGTCTTTCATCTTCTTACGTTTCATTCACGGTTGTCTTCATATAACTACATTTGGTAGTTATTTGAAGAACATTGACACTAATACCTTTCATGGGTATATATGAGTCATTAACTTCTTTTAAACCTTTTTCTTTATAGGTTACTATTCACTCTCAACTTCCAACACTCACACCTTCACTGTCCGATAACCGTTTCGTACGATCTAGGACTCTACGGAAAGCTATCAAGACATTCTACAAAACCCCTAAACTTGTTTACTAAAAAATGACCCTAATTTGGAGAAATCATGATTGGAAACTTTGGTTATTTTAAGTAACTCACCGATCTCCCCACCATCATGTCTAACATCCCTAAAAATGAAGGAAAGGAGGAAAACCCAATACCAATCAGCCCATTTTACCAATGAACATAAATGAGTCACCTTTGAGCTTTAATCATTCGACTATTGCAAATCGAAAGGAGTTTCAATGTAAAACTAGTGGCATTGGGTTCCTAGAGCTGACCTCGTCATTTCTGGGTGGGTGGTGAAGGTCACTGCCTCTCCAGCGCCTGCACATGTACCTCACGCTCTGATGACATGGCAATTTTTTGGCTAGCCCATAAATAGTTATAAATAAATTTAAAAATTACCAAATACTATGTACATCAATTTTCATAGTTTGTGAGATAAAAATTTAAAAAGGATTCTGTTTTTATAAAAATGCATGAATTTGATTAAACTGAATCGTTGTTGGTTAGAATTGAGATTATCTAGATGTATTGAGTATAAATGAGGGTGTATGGGTTAAAATTTGGTATATTTGAATTATGATTGGGTTTATTATAATTTTTTGCAATGTAAACATGGACTTAATTAGACATGGATATGTAGTATGGAGGCTCAAATCGAGCTGTGGTTACTGGTAACTATAGAAGTGTATTTTCATTGCAGGAAAGACCTTTCTTTCAGAAGGGGATGTCCGTTTTATAGGAAAACTCTATTAAATTTTCAATAGGATCCTCATAAAACGTGACATCGTCATTTTTAAATAGAAAATAAAGCTCCTTAGTATTGAGTCATGGTTTTATTCTCAGTGTATCTAAAATTGGTTTAGGTTTTAAATCTTAATGATTATTCATACTTTTCTTTCTATAGATCAATCAGGAGCAGAACCCTCCACTTCAAGACACTAAGTTCGGCGCGAAGGAGCACATTTTACTTATGAGTTAATATTATTGATTATGAACATGCATTAGAATTTCATATTCATCATGAAAATTACCATCATTATCATATGCACGCATGACATTCATACATATGGGTTGACATATGTACACATATTTTTGTTTTGCAATATTGTCCTTGTCTTGATATGTGATGATGTAGAGGATTGTTGTGGTATGAGCTACCTGATAGGTGTCACTAGGCTATGCACATAGTGAATCAATGGGTCAGGTATAGATTTGGGTTAGTATTGGATCTACTAATTGAGATACGACGTGGTTGGGGTGGTTCCGTCGAGCTTGCTCCCAAATGCCAACTAATATATGGTACGTGATAGGTGGCGTGATTGTGGCAGTTCAGTTAAGCTTGCTCTCGGAAGACAATCATGTCGTAGTAAGGCTATGGTGGTTTGGTTAAACTTGCTCTCGAATGACAATCATGTCGTAATGAGGTTGTGACGGTTCAATTGAGTGTGGCTTTCAGACAGTAGTCCACTATATTGGATTAAGTGACCCGTGTGGAACATGAGAGTTCATACGACTATAATATATGGGTAAGAGGTATGTTATGGGGTCATTTGTCAGTCCTTCATAATTATTTGTGATTTGTAACTTGTGATTGTGATGAATATGCGACATGATATTGATATAAAAAATGCATTCATGTTTACGAACAAAATCATTATGTTATGAAATTGCATTTATGTATGTCATACATTATAAATATATACATATATATGTATCATTTGAAATCCTTAAGAGTGCATAACATAACCATAATATTAATTCACTCAACGAGGTATAACTCCCCTAAACTATTTTTCAGGATCTTCTTTTAAGATCTCTTTAACAGGATACTTCATTGGTCTTCTTCCTCTCTGGCAATTTGATGTATGTTTGTTGGTGACCTTTAACTCTAAAGTTGTAATAGTCTTGTATATGTTGGATTTCCCTTATATTAACTATTTCAACATTGTAGCACATTGAGTACTATATATTGTTAGAATTGTTTGATTATTCTCAGCATAGGTTTGATCATTTTAAAATCTCATCTTTATTATGGATATAAGGATTTGACAACACTTTAGGCATGCTAAGAATCTAGTAAACCTTAAGTTTATTATTCCTTTAGCGTCGATCACAATCTAAGGTTCGGTCGTGGTAGTTATCTTAAGATTCTAAACCAATCGTATAATTTTTTATTTAAAAAGTAAAAATAATCACATAAACAATTTTTATTATCCAAAAAAAGCATGATGATTCCAATTTTGTTAAATTATTCATAATCTTATCTTTATTATGAAGATAGGAATTTAATGGTATTTTAGGCTTGCTAAAGGTCCAGTAAACCTTGAGTTTACTACACCTTTAGTGCTCGTCATGGTCCAAGGTTAGGGTTGTGACAATATATATATATATATACAAAGACTTATTTTGATAAATATTCGGCTAATTAAAGTTATGGCTTCAGATCAAGTGATAAACTCATTTTAGATGATCATTTGCATATTTAAACTCAAAAGATTTAAGATTTTTAACAAATAAAATTTATGAATATTTACATTAAGATAACCAATCATATAATTACAGTATTTATTTGAAAAGTAAAAAAAAATAAGGTTAAAAAAGATTATATATAAATATATATATTAAATATTGGATTAATTAAAATTAGATGAGTGATAAACTCATTATCATTTCAATATTTAAATTCAAGATCTTTAATAAATAAAAATCTTGAATAGCTACTTAACATCTTAAACCAATAATATAATTATTTATTTAAAAAGAAAAAGTAATCAGGTGAAAAAAAGATATTATATATATAATGACTTCAGATCAAGTGATAAACTCATTTTAGACCATCGTTTCAATATTTAAATTCAAAAGATTCAACTTTTTTAACAGATAAAAATCTGAGTAGTTACCTTAAGATCTTTAAAACTTATTTTGGTGATATTATTTTCACCGTATTAAAATTTAATCCAATGCAATCAATCCTACTATGGCATCCAAATAGGCAACCAATGAAGCGAGTCCACGTAAGATCAGAGGGAGACCAATTCCTGAACTAAATGAAAGGGCCCACCCATTTGCTTAGCGATAAAGAAAGCAGCTGTTTGTGCATTGGTCAACAAGAAACGAGGAGTGCTCTGCCTTATCTAATAAGTCAGAACGCACCGTATTTATACCTCACCCCACACAAATGACGGTACACGCGCACCTGATTCTTCAAATGATACTCACTCTCCCTTCTTCCTCTCTCATCGTCTTCCTTCCGTATCGCTACCATCTCTAGAATTCTTCTTCTGTATTAGGGTTTCTGATTTCTTTCTCTTTAACCTCTTCTTCGGGTTTTACTTTTAGCGTGCTGAAGTTATGGAGTTTTCCACTATGGTGATCAAGGTACTATACTTTTTCTTCTTACTTGCTACGGTTTTCTTCATTGCTCTTTGGAATTTGTTTCTATTGGTATACACTGTCTTACTTCTTTTTTAAGTCAATTTTGCTCTGCCTTGATTTGGACGACCGTAAGATTTAGATTCTGAATTCTAAGATGATTAGGGATTACTTTTCTTTTTATGGAATGTACATCGTTCTGTATAAATTAAATATTTTTATTCTTATTATTTTTCTTTCATCGGTTTGTGATTTTAAGGCGTGGCAGAGGGCGCTATATTGACGTCGGTTGCCATCTCTTTTCGTTTACATGCTTAGCTAATTTATTCTTCTGCAATGGCTGTTTAACTTTTACATTATCGACTGGGATTTGTATATTACTTCCTGTTTTTATGCTTATGAACTCATTTTGATTGTTATGCTTAACTAAAGTATATTAGTATTGTTTTACATGACCAAATTTCTTATTCTCATATTACAAATATTGATTGTATCTGTAGGTTAAGTGTGGTGATATCCTGAGACGATTTAACACTTCTGTCAACGAGTATGGCCAACTAGGTCTTGACATGGTTGGATTGAGATCAAAGATCCAAGGTCTTTTTAATTTCCCTCCTGATTCCGATTTTACACTCACTTACATTGATGAAGACGGGGATGTTGTGACGCTTGTTGATGATGATGATCTTGCTGACGTTATGAGACAAAATCTAAAATTTTTGAGGATTGATGTACTGGTTCGTAATGACAAATGTGGGAAATCATATGCTAGATCCAGTGGTAGTTCTACCCCGAGGAGATCAGGTCAAGTTGAAAGCACCTTATCAAACATTAACTTGTTAAAGTCTGTGCCAGAGCCATTGCGAGAAGGGCTTTCAAAGCTATTCATCGACTTAGCTTCAACAGCTTTGCCTTCAAATAATGAAGTGACCAACAACCTTATTAAGTGCTTCACCAATATTGGTCAATCACCTGCTGGTGTTGATGCGAGTTCAACCTTCCAAACTGGGCCTTCACAAAACCCACAGCCTTCTACTCCTTTTACTGGTGAAAATGCCTCTAATGATACCAAGACGCTGGCTGCATCACCAAAATCCTATTCCACTCCAAAAGCTAGCGAGGAAATGAAAAAGGAAAGCATAACTAGTTGTGTAGGGACATCAAGTACACATGTCTCTTCTGCCGTTGATTTGAATCAACGTCCTCCTGCTGATGCCAATCAATATGGATGCCAGATTATGAATTCTGAAGCACCTGTGTCATGTGCTGGTGATGTGGAGGCAGGTAGTAAGAACAAGAATGCCGGCCATACAAGTGGTTTTTCAGCAGGGCCTCTTGGTGCTGAATGCATGTTTAGTGGAATACCAATGGCAAGTGACTCTTTTGTGCCTTCTTGTGCTGGTCCTTTTATGAGGAGCAACAGTCATAATGCTGCCACAGGCCGTATGTTCCATAAGGGCATCAAATGTGATGTTTGTGGGGCTTTTCCAATTACTGGTGTTCGCTACAGGTCCAAAGTGTAAGGAATGCATAGGAAAATGTTTATGCTGTAAGGGAACAGTACTCTTTTAATAGAAATGATTTGTTTTCTGTTTGTTTGCAGAAAAGAGGACTATGATCTCTGCAGCATCTGCTTTCAACAAATGGGTAATGAATCTGATTACATTAAAATGGAGAGGCCAGTATCATTATCATATTGGCATCCATGGTCTTTTAGGGGATTACATAATGCTGTAAGTAGACTTCCAACCGTGCTTAATTTGAGTGTATTTACTTTAACAACTTGGCTGAATTTCTTTTCTCCGCTGATCTGTGATTTATTCTCCTGTTGCTTAAGACAAATTCTTGTCCTCTTCCACCTCCCCAACCAACTATGATAACAAGTAGTGTCACCAGGCCGGCACGTGCTAAACTAGACAGTCGTTTCATTGGTGATGTGAATGTATTAGATGGCACTGTGGTGGCTCCATCTACTCCTTTCACTAAGATTTGGCGGATGCGCAACAGTGGTAATATTGCTTGGCCCCATGGGGTAAAACTCATGTGGACTGGAGGAAGTAAACTTAGCCGCACTAACATTGCTGATATAGAGGTGAGGTTGTTTAGCTCCTTTACTTTGGGTGTCATACAGTGCTATATATATATATCTTTGTTGTTGTTCCCATCTCGTTACTCTGTGTTGTTTACAATCTCTTTGCTCTGTGTTGTGATGGATTCATTCTAGATTCCTGCGAGTGGTATACCTGTGGGTGGGGAACTTGACATTGCAGTTGATTTTACTTCACCTGAACGGCCAGGCAGATACGTATCATATTGGAAGATGGCATCCCCATCATTTGTAAAGTTTGGGCAACGAATCTGGGTCGAAATTGAGGTGCAAAATTTTTTATGATTTTTAAAGGTCCGTCTTTATATCAGTATTAGAATTTTTGTTAATTGTGCTTTCCCGCACTTCTAGGTTGATTCTTCCCTGAAAGACTCTCAAGTCCTCAACCTGAATTTGCCCCCTGAATTCAGTTTAGCAAATTTCCCTGAAATTATGGTTGCTAATCCGCCTAAAGGGGATGGATACAAGGAACCTTGCAGTAATCCGGATGCAGCTGAATCTGTAAAGCCCAAGTGTGAGCAAGAGCCTGCAAAGAATCTCGATCTCAACATTTCTATAAATGACACCTTACCAGTAAACCAAGATGTTTCAGCCCCTCTTCTTCCAGAGGCCTCATCATCTGTGTCATATCCTATTATAGACTTGTCTGATGCTGCCCCTTCTGTATCCTCCAATCTGCCTCCTGATGCCAGTGCAGACAATACTGTGGAGGCCACGCTCCTTAAGGAACTCGAGGAAATGGGATTCAAGCAGGTTGGTTTGAACAAGGAGATATTGCGGTTGAATGAATATAATCTGGAGCAGTCAGTGGATCATCTCTGCGATGTTTCTGAATGGGATCCAATCCTTGCAGAGTTGCATGAGATGGTGAGTTAACGTCTAGAATCCAAGTTGAATCTCTTTTGGAGGCCCCAAAATATTTTATTTTCCCTTAAATTATTATTTTGTGGATTTCTTTTCTCCGGTTTGGCTTATATATATAAGCTGAGAGTAGAAGTTAATGTGATCCTGCAGGGCTTCCGTGATAAAGAAACAAACAAGAAGCTGTTGAAGAAAAATGAGGGAAGCATCAGTCGTGTGGTCATGGACCTCCTCACTGGGGAGAAAGCGTAATGGCCCCTATTTATTATATATATATATATACACAAAGTAGAAATGAACTAAATAAAGTTATGGTAGCGAGCTTGCTTATATCGTATGGATTTTAAGAGTATCGTATTTTTATTTATTGTATGGGATTGTTTACTTAATACGATGCCTACCCTTTGATATTAGTTTTGTAAATTGGGGTTGACTGCGTTATATCATAGCAGTTTATATGGTTGGCAAGTACATGTCGTTTTGAATGTTTACGTTTGGCATAAAATAAATGCAAATTCACAATACAAATAACAAAAGAGATTTATAGAAAGTGCAAAAGTTCTTTTGACACATTTCAGTGTTTAAATGAACATGCTTTGCAGTGATAAAGTGTGTTAAAAGTTGGTAATGCACGTATCAATTGATTTAAATCTATAAAGACAAAAGAGCCAAGAAAAGAACGAAGATAAGTCCAATTTGTTAACTTGTTCTGCACAAACAAAAAGGTTTAGGAATTTTTTTTTGAGAAATTAAAAAAAATTCATTAAATATAGCCAAACTTACATAATGAGGGGATATGCTTTCGGTTGTGAGAGCCACTTAACAACCGAGCCCAAAAATATGTAGAAACAATATCGTTCAACCAAAGCCGCGAGCTTTAGTCTTTTAGCCTTTGTTTGGATTGAAGGAAAGCAAGAGAAAAGAAAGGAAGAAAATTAAAATTCTCTTAGTTTTCATCGTTTGGACAAAAATAAGCAAAGGGAAAGTGAGAGAATGGAAAGGAAACTGAGGAAAATTTGGGCCAAATATATTTCTCCTCAAATTGGTAGGAAAGGAGGAGAAATTCAAGACAAGAGAACCCCAATATATGTAAATTACCAATAGAAGTTTCAATTCCCTCATTTGATAACTTACGTCAATTTCGATTTTTGTTTCCGTGCACTTTTTAACGATCTCTTTATTTGTGTTTGAGAAGACTAATCTAAAATTGGTTATCTTGATTGTTTCCTTATAAGTTTACAGGACCTTCAACATCAACTCTGAAAGGAAGAGGACTCATCCCTAATCAGGTAAACCATTATTTTCTATCTTGCCCTTCCCTTCCATTCCTTCATAAGGAGAGCACATGTTTGAGCATTTTCTTCATTTCTGGAGGTGGTATTTTCTATCTTGCCCTTCCCTTCCATTCCTTTGTAAGGAGAGCACATGTTTGAGCATTTTCTTCATTTCTGGAGGTGGGAGGGAGCTCTCTGAGGGCTTAGCTCTTTGGTGATAGTCCAGGATGGAGACACACGATTTAGGTTAGTATGATTACTTGCTTCATGCACTTACCTGATTCCTTCTTCTAACATCTCTTTTGCCAACTCTAACATCTCTTTTAGTTGGGGCTAAGTGCACGTCAAAGTTCTTTTTTAGGATTTGATCAATTTAGGAACAAATTTTTTAAGTTATTTCATTAAAGTTTAAACGTTATCGAGTCTGATTAATATTTAAACTATTTTGAATAGAAGTTAAGAGTGTCAGATGCGCACTATTGTGGACAGGCCAGTTGGTCTTAGATGCCATATTAAAAATACAGGTGGCTTAGTGAAATTTCAAAAAAAAGTAAATCATTTTATAACCCTAAATTTATTTCCAATCCTTGGTATATTCACCCTCTCTCTCTCTCAAAATCTTACCTAAATCTTGCCCTATCCGTCGTCTTGCCTCCTTCCCTCCACTACTGATCACTCTTCAGGCATCAAACGAAGAGTATTTCCTAATTGTATCCAATGAATTCTGTTTTTCCTTTCGTCTCTCTCTTTTCATAGAAAGATTGAAAGTGAGGAAACATAACATAGTATTTGCAAAATAGAAAAATTAAAAAATGTTTTTTTGTTATTGAATATGTGATCACATTCTTCCGATGTCATCATATACTTGATTAAATCACACATTTTGTTGAAGTTAATTTTGTTGCTTAATTCTCACCTAGAAAGATACGAGGAAAACGTTTGTTCAAGTTGCATAACAATTGATCAGGTTCTATAATATAGTTCATATGTACAGTTATGGCATTAAACGATCCATCTTTCATATTTTTGGGTAAATTTTAGTGGCATCTTGCTCATTCATGGGTTAATGCTACAGTTCTTCTTGGATTCATGAATTTTAAGCAATTGCATATTTGGTCAAATAGGCATTGACATTTCATGTCTCAACTTCAACTTTTCAGGGTTTAGGGAAAGGATTTCACCCATTAAGGATGATGAATGTCTATGATGGCTTGTATTTTATCCATTCTCAGTCAAGTTTGTCAGCTTTGCAATCTTTTTCAATTGCAATGGCACTTATTCACTGTCATAATCCTGCCCTCCAATCCAAAATGTATAGGAGCTAAAATAGGAAGGTTGATGACTGAGATCATGTAGTTGTTATGACTCATATTCTATCACAGAAATTAGTAAGTTGAAATTCAATTATTTATACACAAAAAAGTAAGATGATGATCTTTGTCTTGTTTTCTAAAGCTTTGCAGTTTGTTAATTGTTAAATTGTGTTATAGATTTGGTTTGTTCTTAATCATTATCACTAGGGATTGTTTATCCTATAATGTTTACTCAGGAAGCTCTTGTAACTGCTCTCTTTTGGTTGAAATGTTCATTTTCTTTTATTTAAGAAAAGTACAATCATTTGAGGGAGAATATCAAAGAATTTTGTTCATGTCTATTAGTATAATTTGAATCTACATGGTGCAAGAAACAATCGGATTTTCAAGCATAAGATGAATGAATATCACGTTAAAGCTACCAAAAAATCTTTAATTTTTTGCAAACCTGAAGAAGATAGTCATGTTATGCTCTTTCATATATTCAATCTCATTGGCTAACATTCTTATCTGACGTCTATATCGAACAAAATTACAGGCAAATGGCCACAATGTCAAGTTAGCTGAAGTTTATGTGACTATTTTATATTTGTAGTTTCGATTAATTGATCACTTATATAAGGGTAGGTAGAAATTGATATGTATAACTTGGTTCCTTACAATCTTTTAGGACTTATATGCTTGAAATCGATCATCATTAGGATGTAGTATTTCATGTTTTAATGGCTAATTGGTTCTATTTTGGCAAAACTATAAACCTAAGCATCTTATTTCATAAACCTCTTGCATCTGAAGGATAATATGGATTAGCATGGACAACATATCTCTGCGAAGTGAACACCTCTTAATCTCCTTTACTTACCATTCAAAGCTATAGATTTGGCATCTCAACTATTTAGTCATTTAGTATGCAAATGCAATAGTATTTATAATATCATTTTATTTATCTTCCTTCCAAATGTAATTCCACTGAGGAACTGAAAGAATGTATGTGTGTTTTAGGGGTTACCTTGAGATTTTGTTGGAAATTTATGTAGTAGCATTATGATGTAAGGCAATATGTACATGTTAAAATAATCCACATTTGTAATTTTCTTACTCTGTTTTTTTGTTTTTATCCTCCTAAGTCTGATTACATTTCATTTTAAATCTTCCATGTCAATATAGGTTCATTGTAAATGAAGTCTAGACTACTAATTTTGCTAAAATATTTCATTTAAATATGAATCCTAATTTAATAACTTAGGAATTTATTTTTGTAATTTTTCAAAATCGTGAACATATCCTTTAGCTTATTTATAATCAATAGTAACTCATCATAACATGTTGGGTTAGACGGGTATAATTGCAACCCTAGAATGCTGTAAGTTTCTCTAATGAAATATATTTCATCAAACAACCAAAAGAAAGTTGTCGTGCAAAGATAAGATATTGAACCAATCCATTTTATTTTCACAACAAAAGATACATTTTTAATATGTAAATTGTTTTATACAAAACTCAGGAAGCCTACTTTCTGATTCAAAAAATTGTTGTTAGCTATTGAACTACTAGTTAGAAATGCATTAAATTCTACAGTTAGCTATGTGAATCAAAAGATCATTTGTACAACAATGTGTAAATATCTGTTCTTCTTTTCTTTACCAGCAAAACCATCTTTAGAATTCAGTAACTTAAAGTGATCAACAATATATCTTACTTTTCAATATAAAAAGAAGTTTATATACCAAAAATATTTGATTTTACTGGAAATTGAAGAGATGATGATTCCTTCACTTTAAGCTTAGTATAGTGTTTGGTTGGTTTCTGACTAAGTGGAAGACTACTACTCTCTCCAGTCAAAATGTACCTTTTTGAATCGTATCTTGATACACATTTGGCGGTGCAAGCTTTAGCTAAGGCATGTTTTTCATTTGAATGAATCACTGCTCCTTCTAAAGATTAAACAACATCTCAAACTGCAACATAGAAGTTCAAGTTGATTAATCCTTTAGCCTAGCTTGGTAAGGCAAAAAAGTTGAACAACAATTGTAAATAAGATTTACCCGTGATATGTGCTAAAGCTCATAGGAATTATCTATCAAATCTTCATGTAGTTGTAACATGTAAGGTCCTTGTGCTTGTGGAGGTCTTGTTGAAACTTGATCAATCAAACCATCATCCAAAAGAGTTGATTTATTTTTGCCCCTTTGTGCATTCTTTTTGGGCATACAAATGGGACATCCAGATAATGACCCTTTGCTAGGTGACTCTTTTTCTAGAAGTTTGCATTAGAGACGAGTTGCATGACTGTAGCTAAAAACTTGAATAGAGAAAGTAGAACTTTTGGCGAGAAGACAGATGCATATACAACATGTGAGACCTCTAGGGGCATAACCATGAGATTTCCGCTCTTTAAGCAGGCTCGTGGCATAGATGTATCTTTATCAATGATCTAGCAGTATCCTTGTGCAAATGAAAAAATAATCTGAATCAACAAACTAGTTGATAGTAATGTCACATTCAATAAATGAAGTGGACAGGGATAAAGGAGAAAGACAATAAACAATAACAAAAAAAGAAGTCGTTGAACAATGTCATCCAGAGAGCAATGCCAGTAACTAAACCATATGTTTGAAACTATTAATGAGCACCAAAATTCCTTTTTCAAATCCGTAAGTTCCTAACTTCCCTAATATGGTAATTTTAAAATCTTCAAAATCATCAGAGAGGAGTTTTGACATGATAGTTAGAAGACAAATGTAACCTATAATTCCCTCAACGATCTCTTTGATGAATTGGGAGAACAACTTCCTCAACACACGTGTATCTTTATGAGATTTGGAGATTTTCCACTTGATTACACACACATGATTATCATTCCTAGTACTCTGATTTTCTATTAGCATCCCAAAACCATTATTCACTTCATATGCCCCTTTATTGTCATAATCCATTAGAGGCTCATAGAATAAAAAAAAGATGGATAAACAGTTAATGGGAAACCATAAAAGCATTAATTTTGGATATTATAGAGAAATGTTAGATAGAGTTGTTGAAAGTCCAAGAAGAAGTTGAAGGGATGATGTGTTATGGAACTTAGGTGCAAAGCCAACATTGCAACTTTGTACAAACAACACTTATGAAAACTCAAGAATAATTATTCATAAATTAAATAACTAACAACCCAAGTCAATTGGCTGAAAATATTTAGGAATGTTTCTGAATATAAAAGCGGAAAAGAATTGAGATTTATATATCAATAAGATCATTCACAGTATTGTAATAAGATTTTTGTTGTAAAAAATCTCAATTGGAGCAACTATCATGCATTATTGAACACTGAACTTGATAAAGATACTAATAGATTATTATTTGATTCATTAATTTGGGTCAATTGTGTAGTGCTTTAGGGTAAGTTTTTGCTAAATTACTGTTTTTATATTATAGTTAGATGTTAGGAGTTGTTTTGGGGAAAAGAAGTCAAAAGTGGCTAAATTAGAGAAGACACGCAGCGTAGCCAGGAAAAGCAAAAGGACGGCTCGATCTTGATTTTGGAGAAAAGAGAAAAACGTAGAGCAGAAAACAAACATTGAAAAGGATGGTTCAACGTGTTTTGAAAGGAAAAAAAAGAAAACAACCCAGCCAAAGACATAAAAGAGAGGGCCCAGCATTGGCAAAAAATTAAAATAGGATAGTAGTCTCTATTGAAAATATACAGCCTCTACTCCACAAAAAAGAGGGGAGCCACCAAATAAGAACAACGCAATCTCCAAACAAGAACAATGCATCTTTTAAAGCAAACAACGCAGCCTCCACTCACTGAAAAAGACCGAAACCTCACCTCCACTGAAGAATAATGCAATCTCCACTCTACCAAAAGACAATGCAGCCTCCATCGAAAGATAAGGCAACCTCCACACAAAAGGGACGCAGCCTCCACTGAAGGGACGATGCAACCACACAAAGATGAGGGAGAGCACGCTGTTCTGCAGCAATTGGAACCGTGTTCTTCATTTATATTTGATTCCTTCATGAGTTTGTCTAGGATTTATGCTTTTGGATTGCTTGGCATGATGATTTGTGGATTAATTTCTTTTAGAGATTTGATGTTTTGGTGATGTTTTAACATTGAACATTGCTGGAATTTATGACTAAATATTCATATACTTATAGATTTTCCTTGGGTTTAATTGTTCTTACTTTAGATTATTGGAAGTTTGCTTGGTATAAATTCACCTTTGGAAAAATGGGTTTTATTAGAAGATTGAAGGAATTTCAGCTAGGATTTTCTTGTGAGTTGGGAGACCCAAGAAACTTAGGAGGTGAAAATAGAAGGTTTGGGTATGGAACTTAAGAAACTCTAGGAAGAACTTAAGTAAGGGATTACTAAGTAATGTGTAGAGTGGATAGATTAATTCACCTTTGGGAGAAGGGGATTAATTACTCTTAAAATTCATATACAAGGTTAAGATTTTTCATTTGTGGAGGATAGCTAATTCAATATTAAGGTTGGCAAAAATATTATTCCCTAAGAGAAAGTCATTTCCCATTGAAGTTAATCCTTTTAATTAGTCAATTTTTGAACTCTTTTCTTAATTAGTTATTGCATAGATATATCACATTCATAGTTATTTTGGTTGCATTGAATTAGGTAGTTGCTTAGAAATTCAATTGAGTTTTTATTAATTCTTTACATTGCTTTTAATTTCAAAATTTCACCCAACCCGATTCCAAACACCATTAGTTAACGTAGATTTGAACTTTCTCATAATCCTTGTGGACACGACTCGGTTCTTATCGATGTATTACTCACTTCGACAACCTGCATTTGTAGTTTACGAACAAGTTTTTGGCGTCGTTGTCGGAGATTAATGTTTGAATTTTTGTTTCTATAGCTAGTTTGATATTTACTTGTTGGTTTTCTTTTTATCCCTACAGTAACTTATTTGTTTCTTTTTCTTTTTGCATTCTCGTTTTCTTGCCCAACTTGTGAGTAAGAGGTTGCATACCCTGAACCACTAAAGGGCAAGAAAGACATTTTGACCCAGAGTTGGAAAGAACAGTAAAGTCAATTCGTTGGCAATAAAAAATGGAAAATCAAGCAGAAGAACTTCAGAGAATTCAAAGAGAGAGGGATGAAATGGCTCAAAGATTAGCTCAGTTAGAGGCCAAACTTGGTGCAACTAATTTGAATGGAGGAAATGGAAGAGGAGATAATGGAAATAAACAGGAACAATTACATCAACATCTTATTAGGGAATATTTTTAGCCAACAATGGTCGATAATTATCACAATATACAAAGACCTAATGTTCATGCTCAAAATTTTCATATTTCACCAGGACACATCAATTTGGTTCAAACAAATCAGTTTGGAGGGGCACCATTAGAGGATCCAAATGATCATCTTGTAAGCTTCCAGGAATTATGTGACATTATCAAGACTAAAGGGACAACACAAGCTATCATTAGGCTCACTTTGTTCTCATTTTTCCTTCGAGACAAAGCAAAGAATTGGCTTCATTCAATTTCTACTGATAGAATGAAAACTTGGCAAGAGGTGGCACAACAGTTCTTGATTAAATTTTTTCCACTTGGTAAAGTTGTGAAGTTAAGAACTGAGATCAAAACGTTTAGATAGCATGACTTGGAACCATTGCATGAAGCTTGGGAGAGGTATAAAGACCTTTTGAGAAACTGTCCATATCATGGATACCAAGAGTGGGTACAAGTGGAAATGTTCTACAATAGATTGAATGGACAAACTCAAACCATTGTGGATGCAACAGCAGGTGGTACTCTAATGAGAAAAACATCTCAAGAAGTATGTGCATTACTGAAAGATATGACTTCGAATAGCTACCAATGGCCCTCTGAGAGAACTAATGGAAAGAGAGGGATTTTAGAAATGAACCAAATGACTCAGTTATCTGCTCAATTGGCAACCCTAGAGAATCAATTTTCAAAATTCATGTCAAAAGAAAGATAAAAGGAGCAGGTGGTAGCTACTAGTCAATCATTCTACACCAATGATGAGAGGGAGGAACAAACCTAGTTTGTTAACCAAAGGAGCTTTGGATTTAAGTCACTACCATCGAGAAATCAATATGGTTAAGGCTATAACTCTAAGGAGCAATATAATTATGATATTTAAAGGAACATACCCTACCCACCTAGATATGGACCACCACTAGCAGAACGAAGACCCTCCTTGGAAGAAATGATTGATACTTTTGTAACTGAGACAAGGAATCGTTTCCACAAGAACAAGAAGGAGATGGATGAGCTAAAGATGCAAGTAATCAATATTGGGACTTCAGTTAAGGGTTTGGAAGTTTAAATGAGACAACTTGCAAATGCTGTTGGAAATTTGACTAAGAGGACATTTCTAAGTAATACTGAAACTAACCCGAGAGAGCAGTACAAGGCCATCACTCTTCGAAGTAGAAAAGAATTGGAAGAAGTGAAACCTAAAGAACATAGCTCCACTTAATCCAATGAAAATGATGGAAAGAATACTTGTGAAAAAGCAAGTGCACCTACACAAGTTGAGAAGGAAGTTAACTCGGAGAAGAAAATAGAAGGAGAAATGCAAACAAAAATCATCCCCAAGTTGCCATATCCTCAAAGATTTTAACAAAAGAAAATCAATGATCAATTTGCAAAATTTCGTAAATTCTTTAAGAAACTTGAGATCAACATTCCTTTAATTGAAGCTATTGAGCAAGTACCGAATTATGCAAAATTCATCAAGGACATTGTTACAAAAAAGAGGAGATTTAGAGACTACGAGATGGTATTGATGATCGAGGAGTATAGTGCAGTCTTGCAAAGAAAGTTACTACAGAAATTGAAAGATCCGGGAAGCTTCACAATTCTGTGTGAGATCGGCAACACATATTTTGGTAAAGTGCTTTGTGATTTGGAAGCAAGCTTAAATCTCATGCCTCTTTCCATCTTCCAAACGTTGGGATTAGGAGAAGTCAAGCCATCGATAATTTTTCTCTAACTAGTCAACCGTTCCCTCATTTATCATTGAGTTATTGTAGAAGATGTTCTAGTTCGTGTAGATAAATTCATTCTCCCTACAAACTTTGTGGTGCTCAACATGGAAGAAGATAAGGAGATCCTGATCATACTTGGGTAGCTACTCTTGGCTATCAGAGATGCAGTGACTGATTTGTAACAAGAGGAACTAACCTTGCATCTAAATGGCAAGAAGGTGAGGTTCAACATATACAGTCGTTGAAACATCCAAGTGATACATCGACTTGCAACCGAGTGGATATCATATCCTCTTGTGTGGTAACATCTTATCTTTTCCTTCCCTCTTATCTAAAGACCCATTATTGACATGTTTAGAAGGTATTTTTAGAAAAGATGCTATGGATGATGAGGATACTTGTTTTATGATGGTATTGGATTCTTTTGAATGCTTGCAAAATTTTGATCAAACTAAGCCTTTTTTGTGTGTGACTAATGCTGATATTGTAGGTGATATGAAAGATGTTCACCCATCGATTGATTTGAAACCTTTGCCTAAAAATTTAAAATATGCATTATTGGGTGTTAATCAAACTTTTCCTATCATTATTACATCTTCATTAACTCCTTTAGAAGAAGAAAAGCTGCTTAGGGGTTAAGGGAGTTAAAAAATGCATTAGGTTGGTCAATTTCAGATATTAAAGGAATTAGTCCTTCTGTTGTAATATATAAAAATCTTATAGAGGAGTCATTCACCCCTAACATTGAACACCAAAGAAGATTGAACCCAGCAATGAAGGAAGTGGTTAGGAATGAAATTCAGAAGTGGCTTAAGATTGGAATCATTTACCCAATTTTTGATAGTTCATGGGTTATTCCTACTCAGGTTATTCCTAAAAGAGGTGGATTTATTGTAGTCAATGATGATAACAATGAGACTATTTTCACTAGAACAGTCACTGGATGGAGAGTTTGCATGGATTATAGGTGTAACACCCCACTCCTGCACGACCCGAACCTGACATCGATGGGTGATATCCGAGTCCGTGCCCCGCGAGAGTGGCGTGCTACATCATTAAACAATCAAAAGTCGGTATAATCGGGTCAATCGGAGGTCTGATGGCCAAGTTATAAGCAAAAGAGTGAAGGAAGGGAGGGTGAGCCAGCAAGCGCGGCTCGGCTCGCTGGCCGGCTCGTGATCGCGCCGGCTCGCCGTCGCTATCGGTTCGAAATCGAACCGCTCGCGATCGCGAGGTTGCAATTTCCCAATTTTCTATTTTTTTTAAAACCACTTATCACCTCTTTTTTTCCAATATGCATAACTTTTCACTCATGAGTCTGAATTTGACAAATTTAGTATCAATGGAAAGCTCACAGAAAGCCCTACAATTTTCATGAAGGACTTAAAAACCAATTTCACCTTTTAAGGTATCAAAATCCCAATCAAAGTTACTATCCAAATAAGTGTCATCCTAAACAGTAACACAATCTTCTAAAAATCATAACTTCCTATCCCATTGTCCAAAAATTCC
>JAOSBK010000007.1:27356776-27377798 GCA_027568895.1 Erythroxylum shatona
AGTTCCACATGACTTTTTACTTCTGAAGAAGCCTGTTTTTATTGGTTGACTAGACACCAAAATAAAAGCCAATCACCTTCAAGAAGGTGCATGATCCTTTGATAGATGGAGATTTGAGTTCAAATCAGGAATGGGTTTGTTTTTTAATTTTTGGATGGATGAATGACTAAGGCGACTATGGGTTTGGAGGGGTGAAGCAACAGCTGAGCAGGCGGTGAATAAACAAATGTCAAAATAGTAGAGACCTTCAGATTCATGCTCTCCTCTGATCATCTTCTTTGTATTAAAATCCTTATCCTAGACAACAACAAAATGACGGAGAAAGGGGACAACAGTCCATTGATTTAGATGTAAATAAATTGTGATGGGCGGCAAGAATAACAACATTAAAGCTACGCACTTCCTGCAAAATTATGAATTTTGATGGTCTGGTCGTCTGGCTTATTATCGTAGCTGTTTCAATCAGTGAGTGACTAGGAAAGTCAAATGTATTAATTAGATAAAACTTAAAAATAAATTATTTTTAATTAAATATATTTATTTAATCTCTTATATAATATTTATTTAAATATTATGTTATTTTAATAAATAAATAAATAATTTGAAATTGATATTTTTTAAAAATTAATATTTATTTGAAATATATTTTAATTATTAAGTCAAATTTTATTTGAATATTTATATATTTTAAATTTAATTATATTTATTAATAATTATTGAAATTTAATTACATATAATTTAATTATAAAAATTAAATTAAATTAAATTATTCATAATTTTTATTGATAATTAATTTTAATTAATAAATATATAATTTTGAATTAAATTATTCATAATTTTAATAATAATTAAATAATATATATTTAAATGATAATAAATCAAATTATGAAAAAATAAAAACAGGAAACAAAACCTAATTTTTATGGTTTTATAATTTTTGAAAACCAGAAAAAACTAAAATAAAAAATGGAAACTAAAATCCTAAACAATAAGGTTTTTTTTGCTGAATTTGAAAATAAAAACAAAAAATAAAAAATAAAAATAAAAGTGGAAACAAACACCCTTATTTCTTATATAATTTTATATATTTTTAGTAATATTTTATTATTTAAAATTATTCAAAAATATTATATTAAAAATTAATTTTTATTAAAATTTTGTCAAATCATTTTATCATAAACTGATATGTAATTGATTGTGCTCATATGAGAGAATTTATGTGATTACTATAATTTGAATTTAATAATAATTTTTATTATAATAACTTAACATAATTGTTTAAGATTTGAAATGTACAAATTTCATGTGCTAAAACTAAATTATCTAAATTAATTAAAGTCATGTCCATGTATTAAAGATGTAAATTGCACTCTAAAATTTCAAGAAAAAATGTAATTTTAGTTTAATAACTATTAAGTATGTATAATTTTGAGAATGGATCTCCTACACAATTTCACGTATTTTTAGAATTATTATTGATTTAATAGGTATCTTTTATTAAATTTTATTATACATATTCATTTATATTTTACGTGGATCTATCGAAAATAACTCTTTATCTGTTATGATTAAGGTTACGTATTTTTAGACCTCTTAGATTTCACATATCAGTTGAATTTTTATTAAGAGAGAAAAATTATATGAATACTCCAGTTTTATTTTAATAAGAAAATTTATTATAATAATTCAAGAAAATTATTAAAAAATATCTTTTTACTACTTATAATATGACAAAATCTTTTTAAAATATTTTAATAATAAAAATAAGAGTAAATAACACAAAATTTTAAAAACTATTTTTATGGTTCATCAACATCACCCTGTCCTGTAGAGATGATATAATATTTTTAAGACTAAAATAAATAATTACAATATTTAATCAATTTTATTATTTGTAAAATGTTTAAAATTTTCAATATTGGTTCGACTTTACGTTACCGTTTTAACAAATGAAGATTTCCCGCCCAAGTTTCAATACAAAAATTAAAAAATCAAAGAAACACAACTTCTGAGGGTTTGTATTGTGTTTCTTTACCAATTTGCTGATATATTCGTCGGATGATGACAAGTCCGATGGAGATCTCGATGCCAATCCAGACAGAGACGGAAGTTTCCCAGCAAAACGCAGATGCACGGCCTCCGCCGTCCTCTCCTGTTCTCACCGGTCGCAAATTCCTCGTTTCCGGTAATTTCCAAGTCCATTTCAAGATCCTATATTGAGATCGGTCTCTAAATTAGTTGCTTTATTGAGGCATTTTCTTTATTTTTTACTTCTCTTTGATTTGTGATTTCTACAGTTGAAGTTTGCTTAAAGTCTTCGAGCACAGCTCGTGCCGAAGATGTTCGCTCGGCTGTTGAAAGGTAGTTATTTTCGTTCGATTTGAGATTTCTGAATGTTTTGATTCCTTTTCGGGTCCAAACGGAATTGTGGCAGTGGTTAGTGGTTTGATAGGGGTTAGAATTTCGTTGCTTGATGTTGTTACTCTTTTGGTTTTTCGCTACTCTAAGGTGTAATTGTAAACTTGGATTCATCTTTCTTGTTGTGGTGTGTTGGGTGTGGGAGTGTTTCAGAATGCTTGAAGCGAGGAGCTTAAGCTATACAGATGGACCTGTCGCTGTTCCTACTGATGATCTATTTCTCCTAGAAAATGTACAAAGGATTCGTATTTGTGAGACGGGTAGGCATTTGCGTTGAAGATTGTGGAGGGAATTTGAAGACAATTTTCAAAATTTCAATTTCTTATGATGGAATTTATATTATTTTGCTTAGCAGATGAATGCGTGGAAAACCATGATATTCTTTTGTTCTGGCAAGTCAAACCAGTAGTGCACGTGTTTCAGGTAGATGTGCATCATGGTACATCATCTTTCTGGTGTTTTGATTAGTATTTTTATTGTTGCATGCTCTATTGGAAGATATGGGTGACCTTTTGTCCTTCTAAACTATGCTGGCTTCAATATTTTAAGCTTAGTGAGGAAGGACCTTCTGAGGAATTTGATGGGGATGGACAGCTTTCCAGCTTTAACGAGTGGATTCTTCCTGCAAAAGAATTTGATGGCATGTGGGAGAGGTTTGTTTGCAACTTCTATTCTTTACACTATTTCATTGCAATTCAGCAACCAATGACAGGACAATTTGCTTTTACAGCTTGATTTATGAACCTGGTCTCAAGCAAAGGTTATTGAGTTACGCAGCAAGTGCATTGCTCTTCACGGAAAAGGGGGTGGATCCCTTTCTTGTGTCATGGAATCGGTAAGGAATAATATTTCATTTAGTCAGTGTTTTCTATCAAATTTGCTTACTCAAAGATACCATGTAATCACTCAAGTAGTATGCCATCATGTCTTCCAGCATCATTCTTTTGCATGGACCTCCAGGCACTGGGAAGACATCCTTATGCAAAGCACTGGCTCAAAAATTGTCAATTCGATTCAACTCCAGGTTAATCCTTCGTCTGAGAAGTGTCTAATCCTTTTATCGGGAAAGTAGGAAAGGGAAAGAGGAGAAGAAAAAAAAGTTAATAAGTTTGTGCTTTTGGGATTTATCAGGTATCCGCAGTGCCAATTGGTTGAAGTTAATGCCCATTCTTTGTTTAGTAAATGGTTTTCTGAAAGTGGAAAACTGGTAAGTGACCATCTTCTATAAGCAGTGAGAAGCGCTCATGGCTCATAAAAATGTGCTCTTTCCTATTCTTATGGAATCAATCTACTTAATCTTATTTCCCTGCTTTATTGCATTAGGTTGCGAAGCTTTTCCAAAAGATTCAAGAAATGGTAGAGGAACAAAACAATCTGGTATTTGTCTTGATTGGTGAGAGCCATTGTGATGTTGCCTTTTCTAACATTTAGCCGTCATCTCATTTTCGTCCAGCATGTAATAGCTTAGATTTGTGGTACTGCAGATGAAGTTGAAAGCCTCGCTGCCGCCAGGAAAGCTGCTTTGTCAGGGTCTGAACCTTCAGATTCTATTCGAGTATCTTCACTTTCAACTCTTCTCCAAATAAATTTTGGTATTTGTCTTATGTTAAGAAATGCCAATCTTAGAATTTATCTAAGGTCCTCCATTGGCGTATATTGATGCCTACCGTACCTTGGGATATCGCAGGTTGTCAATGCACTACTGACCCAGATGGACAAGTTGAAAGCATCTCCAAATGTCATTATAATGACTACATCTAATATAACTGCAGCTATTGGTAAGCCTGTGTATATCTTGGCTCCATCAGCTTTTCTTCAAACTTTTGCATGCTTACTTCAGTCCTTGATTTCCCTGTCTCGAAGGATCTGCCAGGAAAACACAATAGCAATAAAAATCGTTGTGGCCAAGGAACATCTGTAAAACATTCAGATTCATCTTGATCCAATTGTTGCTGATCTTAGGAGAATTTCTGCACTTAAAATGAAATAGAAATATGCATGCATTTGAGTCTTTCAACTTAAGTAAACATGTATGGAATCGTTTTTTTTCTCTTGTCGTACTGTCCCAGGATATTACATTTGCTCGAAAGGTTCTCATTTTCTTGTACTTATGTGATAAATGGCAGTTCTCTATCATAATTAATATTGATATACTGTGCATAATGGTCCTATCAAGATTGGTACTAAACACTTAACTTGGGGAACACAATTCTGGAATTTTTTGGTGGTCATTTCAAATAAAGTTACCAATTGTTGGATGCAGATATTGCATTTGTTGACCGAGCTGATATTAAAGCATATGTTGGTCCCCCAACACTTCAAGCTCGTTATGAGATCCTGAGTTCGTGCTTGCAGGAACTTATGCGAACAGGAATCTTATCAAACCTCCAGGTGGGATCTTATCTCAAGCTTCTGCAAGGGATATTTCCACGGAACATTTACTTTTACTAAACATTTGCATGCCTTATTAAATACTCAGAATTGTTTCTGTCTAATGAACTTTCAACATTTATAGGACTCTGACAATCTTGCGTTTCCAAATTTTTCAACCTTAAAAGGAAAACTGAATGCTCCAGATGTTCAGGAATCTCAGACAATGTTTTATTTGTCTAAACAATTGCTTGAAGCTGCAGAAGTTTGTGAGGTATGCTATAGATTGCCTTTCATACCTACATGATCATGTGACGATCGAAGAAAGAAAAGATTCAAGGATTAGCTATAAAGGATCTGTTTCTCCTTTTCTGTGCAGGGGATGAGTGGTAGATCACTAAGAAAACTTCCATTTTTGGCGCACGCAGCTCTTTCAGGCCCATGCACTTGTGATCCCAGCAAATTCTTGTCTGCGATGATTGACACAGCTCGAAGAGAGCATTCTGAGCTATCCGACAGATAAACTCCACTTAAAGATGTATCAAGAGATTAAAAGAAGCAAGTGTATGCTTTGAAATCGCCGGAGTTTCAGAATCCCGGGGCAAAGACTCGTGTGCATTTACAGTCATATACCAGAAGGTGATTAGTTCCACAGGTTTTTGCTATTGTATCTTTAATTGTTCCTATCTTCATCACTTTGCATCGGTAGATTCTAGCTTCTGGATAGCTAGGCTATAAGATTTAGTTATCTTCTAACATGTCAATGTGATATTTACTTAATGTTCAAAAGCAAGGATCATGCAAAGTCATTCCTGACAAACAAAGTAAAATAGATTGCATTAAGAGTAATGCTCTAGCATTATATCGCCAATTGCTATCATGTGTATACATTACAAATCGCATAGGCGAGGATCTGGTATTTGTCCTTTCTCCCAAAGGAGAAACCTGAAGTACATTCGCTATAATATGATGGCTCATAAAGGTAAATGTCCACAACCCGAAAACAGGCAAGGAAACATACACAGGTTTTTACCATTTCTTTATTCAGATCCAAGACCGTAGAAACTCAAGTTCTGCTATAATGATTGGTCACAACATCAAAACTAGTATCATTTTCATACCATGGTTGCCCGCAACATCAAATCTTCAAACAAGTTCCTAAAAGTTCAAGGTTGGTAGTTTCTACGCCACATGACTTCACCTTCAAATATGTAAATATACATGATATTATAATTCAAATATGCAATATCCATGTTTTTATAATTCCAACAAAGTTGCCCACTTAAAACTAAAAAAGAAAGATTGATGGTGCTTTACGAACTTCATAGAAAAGATGTTCACCTAAAACAAATAACCCAGGCCTAAACAACTGGTAGTCTGGTGGCCTTTACAGAGCCAAAAAGTTTGCAGATTTCATCATGTTTACGAACATGATAAGGACATTTATACAACAAATCTTTAGCCTCAGAATGTCTACCTTCCTGAAAGAAGGATTTGAAAACATGAAGGTAAGCTGTGACTGATGGACATTGCTTTACACTTAATGCCTTCAAGAAACTGTTAGCATCCTCCACCGTCCCAAACTTGGCTATGTGCTGAACAATTGGCTCGGCAAAAGGTGGGTATCCATGTTTCTTCATCAACTGAAGAAGATTCATGGCTTCTTCAAGTTTCCTTACTTCTATAAGCTTTCCAATGAGAAGTTTATAAGTAGATTGCCAAGGTCTTAATTCAATCTTATTTATCATCTCCACAAGAAATGTATAAGCACTATCAATCCTTTTCTGACCAAGGAAACCATTTAACATGACCTCAGCCAAATCAGCATCAGCAGTATAGTTTCTCTCCATCATCTTGGAAAAAGACATTAATGCCTGATCAAATTGATTTGAAGCAAAATGCCCCTGAATAAGAACGGTCCAAGTCTTAACATCTGGAATACAACCATCTGCTTCCAAGTTGTCCAGAAACTTGCGTGCTTCTTCCAATCTCCTAGCTTTACAAAGTCCAAAAATCAATTGACTGTATGTGATGTTGTCAGGTTCAAACCCTGCATTTCTCATTACCTTAATAATCTCTTCTGCTCTATCAAACTCCCCTGCACTAGTCAGGGATCTATGAATTCCATCATAGACAGCTTTACTTAAGTCAATGCCAGCTGCTTCACATTTATTTGCAACTCTGAAAACTAAATCCAAATTTGGGTTATCACCAACTGAAATGCTCCGTAAGAGAATGCTACAATCTTGAACAGAAGGCTTAAATGGGCCATCCATCATAAATTCGTAAAGCTTTACAGCATTCTCCATCAACCTGCTCTTCTGAAACTGCCTTGAAATCTTTATGTATGTATCAATATCCATGTCGTGACCGGCACTTTTCATCTCTTTAATGATACCCCAAAACTCTTCAATTGAATCACTCCTTCCTAGAATCCTAGCAATGGCATTGTACGTGACAGTATTGTGCTCATAACTTTCACAGCTACCAATCCAGTTAAAAAATTTCAAAGCTTTTAAAGGAAAATGCCTAAGCTCCTTTGTCACCTTTATTACAAAATTATCAGTAAGCACAATACCCATATCCCTAAGTTTTTGCTCAACCTGATTGCTCCACTCCACCTCCAAAATACTATTAACTACATTCTTGACAACACCTTCCATAGCATTTTCTTCAAGCATCCTTTTGTAGAAATGTGACAAAGCAACCGAATCATTAATCATCTTTTCATTTTTTAAAATTCCCAAAATTGTCAAATAAGTTTCCTCGTCAATGTAAAATCCTTCCTCTTTCATTTTCGTTAAAGCAATCCAAAATTTCTTCATAGAGTCCTTCCTAACTAAAACCCTGAGCAACAAGCTATACAAATGGGAACTGGCTCTAAACCCATCTCTCTGGGAAGCCCAAGTAAAGAAATCCCATGCCTTTTCTGGGTCTTTATCTAGTTTCTTCAAAACATAAACAACTATCTCGTGGTTCACTGTGGGGCTCAGGTTCTCTAACTCATTCTTCAACTCAGGTGACCACTCATTGATCGACAAGAGGTCAACAACCAAGTTGGGTTTTGAGGAAAAGTAAAACTTTTGATGGATATTCCAAACATAATATCTACCGAATTGATTGGGAACAGAACATGAAGATAGTGGCCAGAAGTAAGTCACCTGAGTGAAGACACGATGAGGAGGTCGTGAAACCTTCGTCGAGAGTCTAAGAAATGCTAAAATTGTCCTCGATCGATTCATTGGTGACTTATTCAGAATCAACCCTTTCGACACAAACAAGTTAAAAGCACATTTCTTGAAGATCCTTCAACAATATTCCCCATGTAAAAGTTTTCCAGAATAATACTCCTCTGGTTTGCCTTGATTAGGGTTTAAGACAGGGCCTTGGTTCAGTGTACAAAGAGACTTAGGTCACTCCTCCATTTCTTACTGGGCCGGGTCAGCCCAATTTAAACCCACCTACAATTTTAGCCCATTATTATGAGATGGTTTTTGTGGGCATTTAGAATATTTATTAAAAAAAGATGGTCGTGAGCCCCACTTTTTGATTGTCTTCCACGCGAGGAAAAGGTCACTCTCGACTCTCCCCTCCCACCCACCACCTTCCGCTCCCACTGATAAGGGGCGTGCAAGGGGGGACCACATTCTTTCTACACGTGTCAAATATTTATTGGTCACCAGGCAGGGAGGGTCCGTCTTTACTATTGAAAGAACATGCTTCATAGAACATATCCACGGTGGTCCTCGGGTTGGAAAGAGCCATCCGATCGGATGACAGGAAGAGTCTATTCCACAACCTTGCATCTTCTACTAGTAGTAGCCTAATAATGTCGGTCTAGGTTTAAATTTTATGATCATAATCTAAATTGTTGAGTTAATTTAACATAATTACCTTCATTTTTATCTAAATATATGAATTGGAGCCGGGTAGTCAGAACCTTTTTGGGGATAACTTGAGATTTTGAATAAGAAGCCCTCCACATCCACATGCCAATCCAACACATATGAGAGAAAAAAGGGCAGTAAAAACTAACCATTTGTCCTTTTTGAGAAACCAAACTAAAAAGGGATGAAGAAGAAAGAACCCAAAAGACCCTTTTTTGGCCCAGCTTTGAAGCAACATGCATTAGTCTTTACCGTCCGTTTCTTTCTTTTGGCTTGCCTATGAAAGTGTGCCAGCAACTGCACACTAAAGAAAGGATCGTGCATGCGGGAATGTAAAAGCTTAGCTAAGATGGTTACTCTCTACTGTATTTGCGTGCACCTTATTATCACATTATATACGTACAAGCTTATTATCTTATGCTCATGCATTTTGTTTATTTGTACGTGTGTGTGTGGATATATGAATGTTCGTGTTTCTATCACCCTCTCTCCCTCCTCTCTCAACCAAATCACTTGTGTAGATATGAGTCCCCTTCTACATTTCCACACCATGATTGCAGATCTCAACTTTGTACCGGTTCTCGTGTTCAATTTGCTTCTCCAAATATGGCAGATCGCTTACTGTCTTCTCTCCCATTTCCATGGTGCTCTTTTTATCTTCCGTCCAATGAAGCTAGAGGTCCTTCCATGCCAAGAATAACAATGTCATGGAGGAATCATCTCCATGGAAGGGGAATGGAGCGTTCCTGGTCCGATTGCCACCGCTATCTATATATATATGCATATGCATACTTTACTGTTATTAGCTCTTACTCTTTGTGATATTGTACAATTGTCATGCATCTTACTGTGTTGCACTCTTTCATTTCCTGCAATCCTTTTCCTCATTTTTCAGATAAGAATTTCCGGTGTTTTCCTCCTAGATTTACGATGATGTTTCTTTGTTGAACAATTGGAAAAGAACATCTGTAATAAAGAAAAGAGTGGATGGTAGCCACATATGTTCGTTTTTTGTGTTGAAGCAAACAGCTAGATGTGAGAATGAGTTCATGTAACAAACCAGTCTGCAAGTGTTTGAGGAAATAAAATTTGACGCTGTACTCCAATTGATTGTATATAATAGAGCTATTTGTTTTATCTTCTCTTCCACATTTCTGCTTATTAACACCTCAAGATTGAAACCAGTCGATCACTGGCAGAAGCTTGAGTTTGTATAGATTCAAATGGTATCACCAGCAAATTGGCCAAATCTTCCACAACTGAAAGTAAATACCAAAAGCAATCTTGTTAGCTAATATTTGATGAGCATGATGACATTCTCTATCAGTTTGTCCTTCTTTACTCATTACTTAATTTATATAGGTTGACTATGCGCTTTAGCCGTGCCTGTTGAGCAGATTCCCCATTTTATTCTCTTTGTTGATTGCAATCATTCTATCTCTTTATGCCTTTTGTAATAACCAAATGATGATAACTAGCTAACGGCTAAAGCTACTGTCTGGCCTCAGTCAGGTCTCATGCTATTATTCTCATTAAACTGCGAACTTTATGGAATAATAAGTCCCATCTTGTCTGAAGGATAATATCTGTTTGCAAAAGGTTCATCTTTAATAGTTCTAGTTTCTAGGGTTTCTCAAAAGGGCTGTGTTTGTCTATATCACAGGTTGATTTATCATATTCAGTTTTACTTGGCGATTATACTTTTTTAATAAGAGAACATGGACTCCTTATTTTTGGGATATGCATTATTATGGTTTTCGTATTATTCTGTTCGATGTCAGTCAGTATATATGCATACCATACTAAATGAAAAATGGTAAAGAAAATAAGTTACTTTACCGAAACTATGGTTTTAAGTCGTACTGGTCCTTTTCAGTTTGCAATTTCAGTTAATATTAGGTAGAAAATGAAATTTTTTTAAAAATAATAATTAAATAAAAAATTTGTCCTTAGTCTCTCACGAGTTCCACTTTCACTTCACATTGTTTCGCAATTAATCTCTAATTTGATTTTAGCCATAAAAACAACTCTCACCTTATACCATACATGTAATAGACTAAAATGCCATTTTTTGTTCAATTACATGAAAGGTTTGCAGTCTTTTTATACAACTTTTCATATAATAAATATATACAAGATAAGGTAAAGTTATTGTCTCTATAACATGAGAGCAATATTTATAATATGTCAATATCATTATCACTAAAATATGGAAGAGTACATTTAGGATGATATGGATAATTATCACGCGTCATCAAACTTCATCAAGTTTACGAGTACTGACAATCATGAGCTTATCTTGATACCAGTGAAATACAAGTCTAGCCAATGGTTTGGTTATTATATCAATACTTTGATTAAAAAAAAGCGAAAATGTAGTAGAACCTTTGTAGTGACTAAGTCTCCAACAAAATAAATATGGATATCACAATGTGCCTTGACAAGCATTAGAAATTAGATACATATAGTAAGAAAAGTTGATCTTGGCATTATATAGTAGGTTAGTCATGAGACAAACCAATTTCACTAAAAGGAGAGATGATCCAATATATTTCAACAACAGCAGAGACAATCCTTCTCCATTAAGCATTAGTACTAGACCTGACAACAATGACTTATTTCTTAGCACTCTAAAAAATAAGGTTAGGAGTCAAGAATGATACGGTAACTAAACGTAAATCAATGTTAATTAAGATAATCAGTTCAGTCAACATTACAGTAAGCCTATATGGTAAGAGAGATTATGTCAGTTAAGTGATCACTATGAGATGAAGTGGATAGAAGATAGTGCAGAATCCATTTAACCACATTCTAATGAACATCAGTTGGGTAATGTAGAATTGAGATGATTTATTTATAGAGAATTGGATGTCAAGCCAGCAAGATAGCAACATTGAAGAGCACTAATAATGCTATGATATTTTATGGGATTGGTAAGAGGAAGGCTATGATTTTTAGAGAGGGTAAGGGTAATGGTAAGGGTAAGACGTGTGTTAGCAAGTCTAGAGTTATCAAGGGATGTGCAATGAAAGAGGTCTTTAATGTATTGAGTTTGGGTAAGGAGAAGGTCATTTGGTGTCATTGTGATTTCAATGCCAAGAAAATAGTGCAAAAAACCTGAGTCTTCAATGAAGAAGTTAATGTTAAGATCATGGATAAGAGAGTTGATGGGGAAATGCAGAACTTATACTTAATATATCAACTAGATAGACAAGAAAGAAGATTGTAAGAGAAGGTGTAGAATGAATAAAATAGAGATATTAGATTTGTAGGAAGTAAATTTGAGTTTATAGAGTTTGTGAATCAAAAGATGACTATGAATAAAAGCATTATTGACAATAAGATGAGAAATAAAACTAGTTATTTAATAGATAAAGAGTAACTATAATGCAGATAGTAGTGGATATGATAATAGAACTAAAGGTATCAATGTATTTAATACTAGGAACTTGATGATTTTTATCTCTTGGCAATAAGGCGAGGTTTTATAATGCTCAAGGGAACTATTTTGTTGGACTCCGTTTTTGGAGCCCAACAATCATTCCAAATATCATAAGACGTAAGGGTGCGTAGTACCTTGTAGGGTTGTTTCAATGAACCCTTATTAGCCATCATCCCACATGGGTGGCGTGCCCACACAAGTTAAACCTCAAAACGAACTCATTTCACCTACTTCCGAACCAATTCTGGGAAATCTCAAAAAGAAATTTCAATTTGGATTCTTTAGAACATTTGTTCCCCATTGTCTTGAGTTTCTAATGACATCAAAATCGTTTAATTTGGTTAAAAAATCTAGAAGTTCTATCCCAAACATTTTCGAGTTGCTAGTAAACTGAAACTATACACTACGTTCAACTTCCTTCCAGAAATTGGAAGTCCTAGAGTTTGAATTAAAATTTGAATCCTTCAGATAATTTGTAGCTCTATGTCTCTAATTTATTTAGACATAAGAATAATCTCATTTGGAGTTCTACAAATCAAGATATCACCAAAAAACTGAAGCATGTTTAGTGAAAATATTCAACTCATACTCTTCCAACCGATCCCCTTAATTGGATTCAATCCATCTTTTTCAAATTAATACCAAAAGCTATAAATTTTTGTGGAGAGGTAGAGAAATGTGTTACGAATCCAATGCTTCAAAAATCAAGTTATTTAAAGGTCAGACGACAAAGTTATGGTCAAAAGAGTGAAATATGTTTAGGTGAGGGGGGAAACCTGCGGGCGCGACATGGAGTGTGGCCGCGAAAGTCGCGATCGTGCTTAACTTTTCGCGCTTTCCTCCTGCTATTATTCTTTCGACAACCCAACTTCTAAACTCTATAAATTTTGATCCAAAACTTCAAATTTTGAAAACTTTATATCAATGGAAAGCTAAAAGAAAGATCTACAACTTCAATGAAGAACTTAAAAACCATTTCTGCCTTTATAAAGGTCAAAATTTCCAAACAATACAGCTGTCCCGAATGTCCCTCTTAAACAGCATCACAAACTTCCAATGATCATATCTTTCAACTTCATTGTCCAAAAATTTCATACTTTATATCAATGCAAAGGTAGAAAGATAAGCTACAACTTTCAAAAAGACAACTTTGTCTAATTCAACCTAGATTAATACAAATTTTCTCCCGAAGTCCAAATACAAGTTTTTCCCTTATGAAAACTTGAAACTTGCAATGTACAACTTGGAAAGTCATGAGCATAACCATTCAACTATCAACTTCACTTTATTAAACTCGCTAATCTCTACTCATTTGACTCATCCCTTACAACTAATTTGCGTCATTCATAAAAATTCTATCTTTCCTTTTTCCATAATATCTCACTTATATGTATATACATATCCACAATTCATGTTCAAATTCCAACTCAACATTATCCGTACACAATCCATTAACAACAAATAAGAGTTTACAAAGCTTTAATGGCATTCCAAGCCACATTACATCATTGGTATCCAAAATTCAAAATACAAAAGATATCAAACCCAATAATCCTCGAAATGCATCTAAAGTCTTGCTTTTGCAAAATCTAACTTCATACATAGAAACATTGCAAAAATAGAATGACGCCTCGACTCTTGGTTACTCGATCTCATTTTCTTCACCTGAAGATGGGACGAAAAGAGGGGGTGAGTTATTACAAATAACAAGCAAAACCATTTAAAAAATGTTCATTGCCATAGAAACTTCTCATTGAATCATAAAATACATGGTTCTTAAATTTTCAACCAAAATCACAAATAAAACAAATCGTGTATGCATCAATCTTATCAATATATCATGAGAATATAAACACATCAGAATGGCTTGGGTGGATCCAAAAATAGAACATACTATACATTTTCACATAATGGTCTTGTATAGCCGTGAACTTAGGAGAGTCCATGAAGGAGCTCCATGTCACTAGTGGGCAGGCGGGAGAAGTCTTTTGTCAAAGTGTACTTGACTTAACTTAGGGGACTATCACAAACTCACATAATCATGCATTTCACATCTTGTAAACATATTGCACAAAATGGCTCCATTTTGAAACTAAATTTCATAAACATAAAGTCTTTTCAAAATCATTTTTATATCACAAGTCATCATCAAAATTCATATAGCAAAACATGTAACAATTTCGCAAATCATTCAATAGCAATAAAAGCAACATTTATGAAGTAATTGAAATCATTTATAATCATTTATTCTCTTGATTTGGAAAATATTAATGGCTCATTACTCAATTATAAACATGAAACCCACCTTGAATTTCTTTACTTAAAACTTTGCTAAAAAATGTTTGTACTCTTGCTCCTCTTGCTTCCTTTGATTCCCTTTTATGAAAGACAAAATTTCCATTCAATAAGGATTCAAATTGGGGAACTCATATGACATATTCACTAAAATTGATCCTAGAGTTCTTAAACTCATACATTTCTTAAGCTTTATGAACCATAACCCTTTCAAAAATCCAAAAGATTAAAATCAAACTTACCTTGAATCTTCACCAAATAGTGAGATTGTTGGCTCTAATGGAAGCTCTAATTCTCCTCTTCCTTTTTCCCTTCTTGAACAACGTCAAAATCACTCTTTAAGACTAAGAAAAACCAAAACCTAGCTTAGCTTTCTTTCTCTCCTTTCTTTCCTCTCCAACGACACTCTCTCCCTCTCCCTCTTCTCTCTTCTAATTTTTGTTTTTCTTCTTCATTTAAAAGCAAGCCAACACCTTTTCTTCCAATTATGCCATTAATGATTGAGAAATGTCCAATTTGCCCTTCCTTATAAGCTTAGGTTCTTTTAACCTTAAGTAGTCTTCCAAAAATTCTCTTCATGCAATCTTACTACTTTAACACTTTAATTCAATTAACCTATGTTATATAATCTTACTAACATTAACATAATAATAAGTCCAAAAATTAAATCCATCAAAACATCATAATTCATTTAAATCATGCTTAACTAGAGAATATGGGGGCCAACAAGGCAGCAGCATTATGAATTAGGAAAACCAATTAATAAAGACAATAATTACATACGATGTGTCATTTAACCTAGGTTATATTATCCCTAATGATTACGAATTATTAGTTGCTACACATGAATTTCAACATAACAATTACGGATTATATCGAAATTCTAGCAATGAGTTTGCAAATAACGATTCAATGAAAGCATTAAAATCATCTTTTTACAATACCCAATGGGTTCATACATAAACAACCGAAAAATAACGAAAATTCGATTATCTATACACAACCCAAATCAATTAACATAGGATAGCACAATCAATTTCTAATGAGAAAAAGAACCAACAAAAGCAGTTAAATACACTTAACCTGGGTCATCGGAATTGATGTCACCTCCGAATAGGTGTTAGGATGTCTAACCCTCCGTGGTCTCTCCCAAAAAAATGCTTCAGCCCCTATTAATAACCTCTACCAAAACCCTCTTCACTGCATCTCCAAGCTCTCTTCTGTCGCAAGCTTCTCTCTACTATTCTATTTCACGCTAAATGACGTGACAATTAAAACATTTGACCCAAACTACTATACACCCTCTAAAAACCTTGCAAACGTCTTGGCCTTGAACGCAGTCCTTGTATGCACTTAACATAATTGTTTGTGTAACGCAGATGTCACCTGCATGAATCACAGATTGTGTTTTCTCTTTACGCTACTATAGTTTCAGTCCTGAAGTGTTACTGCTTCCCATCTACATTGCTACATCATTTTGGTCCTCCTTTTGCCTACACACTGTTGTATTGTTGCAACTTCCCTTAGCTTTTGTTCTTCCTTCTTCTCCTATTGTGCTGCCATTAATTCAAGTAAATTGCATGTATTGCATGCACAACTTTTCTGCTTCCTTGCAATGAGCAACTTGGAATTTTCTTGTTTATGTTTTCTTTTTCTTTTTTCTTCTTGTCTTAATTTTCTTCTTCATTCTCTATGAAGAAAATTAAAAATTAATCTTCGAAAAATGACCTAAATATCATGCTTTTAACTCCCTTTAGCTCCATCACTTCCAAATTGTGCCTAAAACCTCATATGAACTAAAGTGAGTATCTTAAGTAATTTTATGTCATTAATCGCTAAGTATTATGAAATAATAAAACAATCAATTAAGCACATGTCAATTTCCCCCCACACTTAGCTTTTGGCCATCCTTGGGCAAAGCATTAAAATTAAGCTCGATGACCCAAAAACATTGACTCATTCCCCATGTGTTCCAAGAATACATAATCATAAATAAAGATGAATGACTTTCAAAAATCATAGCAAGAAGTCAACATTCTAAGCTTTTACTTATGATCAATTGACATTCATCATCTTAAAAAACTAAGCAATTATGATTATGAATCATTAGTCGGTACACATGAATTTCAACATAACAATTACGAATTATATCAAAAATTCTAACAATGGGTTTAAAAATAAACGATTCAATGAATGCATTAAAATTATCTTTTCACATTATCCAATGAGTTCATACACAAACAATCGAACAATAACAAAAATTTGATTATCAATACACAAATCAATTAATATAGGATAATACAATCAATTTCGAATGAGAGAAAGAAACAACAAAAATGGTGAAATACACTTAACATGGGTCTTTGACATCGATGTCACCTCTAAACTACTGTCAGGATGTTTAACCCTCAATGGTTCTCTCTCAGAAAAATATTTTAGCCCCCATTAATAACCCCTACCGAAACCCTTTTCACTATGCCTCCAAGTTCTCTTCTATCACAAGCTTCTCTCTACTATTCTGTTTTGCGCTACTGTCTCCAGTTACTATTCACTGATGTGATAATTAAAACATTTGGCACAAGCTACTATACACCTTTTAAAAACCTTACAAACGTCTTGGTCTTGAATGCAGTCCTTATCTATGTTATACGATCGTCGTCTATGTTTCTGTAGAATGTCTACGTGAAACAGAGACTGTATTTTCTCTCTGCACTGCTGTCATTAAGGTCCTGAAGTGTTGCTACTTCCTATCTACACTACTACGTCATCTTGGTCCTCCTTCTGCCCACATGCTGTCATATTGTTGCATCTTCCCTTGGCTTTTGTTCTTCTTTTATTCTCCTAATATGCTACCATTAATTGACGTAAATTGCATGTATTCCATGTCAACTTTTCAGCTTCTTTGTTGTGAACAACTTGGAATTTTCTTGTTTGTGTTTTCTTTTTCTTTTTTTCTTAATTTTCTTCTTCTTGCTCCATGAAGACAAGTGAAAATTAATCTTTGAAAAATTGCCCAAAATATCATACTTTCAACTCACTTTAGCTCCATCACTTCTGAATTGTGCCTAAAACCACATATGAACTAAAGTGAGTATCTTAAGCAATTTTATGTCATTAATCTCTAAGTGTTATGAAATAATAAAACAATCAATTAAGCATATGTCAGAATTCCTAAATGATGTCTCGGCTCTCCATCTTGCGAATAAAATATGAATAACGAATAAACTAGCTACTGTCCACCTTCGGTTGCTCACCTTAAAAACTGAAAGAAGATGATGATGAATAAAGTCCAAGTTGCTATCCACTTTCCTCTCTCGGATATTCTCCTTGTGGAGCTATCTCCTTGCCATCATACACATTCCATCCTTCTTATAATAAAGAGCTAGGTCAAATGGAGTGGGGCAGGTGGCAAGAATCGAAGAGAGGAAGCTGCTCCACTCTCTTTCCTTATTTTATTTTTAAAGTGTAGCCCCTCACTCACTTCAATCGAACCTCCACTCTCTTTTCGCTCTATCTCCCGTCGACATTTGCTTCCCCTCTTTTATTTATTTAGTAGCTCGTGAAAAACAAGTGAGGCAGTTTTTTTAATGTAAAATGGGATAGCTATTACGTTCCCCTCCTTTAGCCACACATCACGTACTTTCCTTTATTTTTACTCTCGGTTTTCCACACTTCTTAGTAGCCAACACCTTGTCTTATTGCTCCACACTTTGTCTTAATGCTTCATACTTTATACAGCCAAAGCTAGGTTAAAACACATGAGAAATAGGTAACTAATCGACAACTGGTTCCAATGGACAGATATTCATTTAATTCACATTGTTGAAAGATTTCTTATGGGTGTGAGTGGTGTCTCACACCCATACATCATCTTGCATGGGCTGAGAGTGTCTCACATGCTTTTAATTCATGTTATTTTAATTGTTAGACAATACTCATGGCTAGCTCATCTATCACGTGAGTGAGAGATGTCTCATGGAGTGAGTGGTGTCTGGAGTGAGTGGTGTCCCACTCACGTGAGACACCTTACATTGATAGCTTACATTACATGGGCATCTCACTCTCTATTTTTTATGCTTTGTCTTGTCTCCTCTTTTGTAATCTTCTTCTTATTATATGAAGATAAGTGAATATTAATCTTTAAAAAATAGCCCAAATATTGTGCTTTTGACTCACTTTAACTTCGTTGCTTCCGAATTGTGCCTAAAACAAAGTGAGTATCTAAAGCAATTCTATATCATTAATCGCTAAGTGTTATAGAATAATTTCATAATTAATTAAACACTTATCAATTGTCCCCACACTTAGCTTTTGGTCATCCTCGGGAAAACATTAAAATTAAGCTTAAGGACCCAAAACATTTACTTAATTCCCATATTTTCCATAAATATATAATCATAAGCAAAGATGAATGACTTTCAAAAATCATAGCAAGAAATCAACATTTCAAGCTTTTACTCATGATCAATCAACATTCAATACCTTTAAAAACTAAGCAATCTAATGGCAGACTTGGAAAATGTTTTTAAACAAGATATGTTCATGGGCACACTCAGCACCATTCATGATCATGAAAATCCACAACATTGCATATCATTTCATTTCTCTACCACTAATATTCACATGCAAAATCATGAATCAATGGACTTTTCAAGGTTGTAATGTGGGTAAAGGTAAGGTGAGATGTATTTGGGTCACGTAACTTGAAAGCCATTATGCTAGTGAAACAAATTAACACTCAATATGACATCAAGTGAACAAGTTAACACTCATAAAAAATGGGATACTGTCAGCTATGATGAATACAATATTTATATTTCTCAACCCAATTCATCTCTCACACACAAACCACATAAAGCATATACCAATCCGATGGAATCACTCTTAAAATTGATGACAATACATGGAAACAACAAAAGAGTTAGCCTTCCAAGTTAATATCTACCTCATATTCAACATACACCAATAACAAATTCATTACAACTTTAGGAAGATGCATTAATCATAAATAACTTTTCAGCACATATGCAATTTCTCCTTGCTACATTTATTTAAACTTTTTTCCTTGTTTCTTTTCTTTTTTTCTTTTGCCTTTCTCTTTTCTTTCTTTCTTTTCCTTTCTTTTCTTTTTTCTTATAAAAATTCAAATAAACTATATCAACATGGGAATTTCAATAATAAGACATAAAATAACATCCCAACATTATAACCAACCAAACACAGATGCATACCTCCATACTTAGAATCTGTAACTCCACAAACTCAAAAATCAACAAATCTTCCACTAGCTTCAAGGCTTGAGAAGGACATTTGGTTAGGTTAAAGCATGTAATGTGACTAATGCACAAAGAAAAGGCAAATAATGTTGGAACCTCTCCCCGGTGACTCGCGAGCCCGACGTCCTGCGTGACATCTGGACGCGTATCCCACGAGGGAGGGATTCCTCACCACGAAAGAAACCTCAAATCGAACTTAATTTAACGTCACCCGAACAAAACTTGATAAATTTACCCTAATTAACCTCCAATAAAATTGATCTTCTTAGGGCCCATAACTAAATCCGATTCCTAAGCTAATATGAAATTCCATGCCTCTAGGTCAAATAGAATCAGAAATCGCCTCAATCGGATCTTTATAGATCACAAAATCGCCCAAAAACGAAATTACATTCAAAACCGTCACATAATTAACTCTCTTTAATATCATCCGTAAAGTCCGACTAAAACCCGAAAGCTCTCACTATACCAAAAAGGGGTAGAAAATTTTTTAAGAAAACTAATGCTTCGAGAATCGTGAAAATCGGAGGTCAAACGGAGGAAGGACGAATAAAAATAGGAGAGAAGTTTAATTTAATCAAAAAGGAAGAATCAGAATAATAAAAATAAATTAAAAATAAATTGTCTCGCACTCTACAGAGTGCGAGGAACATATACTAATTATTAATTTAATTTTTTTTTATAAACCACAATTTAAACCTACTGACTTTGAAAATTAATATCTCTTCACCCCGAAATCCAAATTTTGCAAATTTGGTGTCAATAAAAAGGTCAAAGGAAGTTCTACAACTTCCAAGAAGGATTGAAAAACTAGTTTGATTCGTAAGGGGGTCAAAACGGGCTTCAAAAATTCTGCCTCTAAATTTAAATTTACCATAAAATGACAGAAATTTCAAAAATTCGTATCTTTTCACACCAAAGTCCAAATATGGCATATTTTACCTTATTGGAAAGATAAAAAGTTGATCTACAAGTTTCATGAAGGGAGCAAAAATCAATTCAATCATTTAGAGGGGTAAAAACACTCTCAAAGTTTCAGCCAAAGTTGAAAAAGTCCCACACTAGATCAGAACTTTGAAACTTCATAACTTTTAACACAAAAGTCTAAAAATGACACATTTTACCTCATTGGAAAGATAAGGAAAGGCTCTACAAACTTCATGAAGGGTGCAAAAATTAAATCAGTCATTAAGAGAGGTAAAAACACACTTAAAGTTTCAGCCTAAATGAGAACCAATGGAACAGTAATTTGCCTACATGAACAGTAACTGTCATCTTCCCAACCTCATAACTTTTTATTCCTAACTCCAATAATTGCAAATTATACCTCATTT
>JAOSBK010000007.1:27387045-27400901 GCA_027568895.1 Erythroxylum shatona
GTAGAAAACTCCAAAACCCCCTTTTAATTAATTTCATTCGTTCTTTGGCATTTGAATAGAATCAATTTATTCCATTCCCTGTGAATCGACCCCATTTACTACTATGCGTAATTTATATTTATTTGATGTTTGGGAATTATTTTTGGTGGATTCGACACCCATCAGAGAGCCTGACACTTATATTGCTATTAACATTGAATCAATTTAATTCTTTTTTTTTTTTTTTATAGCCATAGGAAATGTAATCGACATAACTACAATGTGTAATGAACGCTGGTCTGGTTAAAATCCCAACCGCTCCTTCCTTGATCTAGTATTCCCATAAAGCACACAAGATTTGCAGTGTCATGACGATTGGTGTTAGAGATCATGGAAGGTACATTAACTTGTTCTCTTGTTACTTGGTAACCTTCTCCCCTCTTTGGATCCTCCATTTGTCCTAGTTCCTAAATGTTTCAAAAGAATCAAGTGGAAGTCCGAAACACCATCACGAAGCTGAAAAAATTTTGATTGGAACTAGTAATCCTTTAATATAGGTCAAGTTCAAGAGTTGAGTATGATGAAGTCTTAATTTGATTACTCGTCCAAAACCTGTCCCTGCTCCAACAAAATGGTAGCTTATCTGGAAATCAGAATCTCATCAAGCATCACTATAAAAACCTGTGGGATGAGACAATATATGGACACGAAACTTTGCTATTTTGCAATTTATGTGACGGAATTTGCAGCTTGTTTTCAACAAGTGAGGGGGGCGGAGACTAATTAACGTTACACGTAAATAGACAGTTGTTACAGAACAGTATGCATGTAGAGGCAACTTAAATTCAATGTTCACTGCCAACAAGAATGCTGATGTTGTTAAAGCATAGTTGCAACTCAACTCCGCCACATAAAATCAGTCATGGTATTGATACAAGAGAGAGAAGAAAGGATAACTGATTCCCAGCTCATGCCAAGAAGAGTGAAATCTGTAGGCCAATTGAATGGATAGCATTGACGCACATACATGCCACAACACCAAAAAGGTGTAGGACAACATATCAACACCCATTTGGCACTCATTCAACACTTTAAATTGCAAAGGGAGTGAAAAAAATATTGTGCAACAGAAGATATGAAAAGAGGGTCCCAAGAACAGTACACATCTTAGATGAACAAAGAACCATCATCCTGGATGGACAACTTCCTGATGTTGAGAAGATTAAAGCTACACAAACAAGACTATAAAGCATATACAAGAATATACACAGAAAAAGACTGTCTATGACGTAACCAGGCCATGCATGTTGGTGTTACAAACCAGAAGCACCTCCATTGCACCAACTTAGTGCAAGAAGGATACAAAAAAAAAGCATAAGATCGTCACTTGAACGGGGATGATCTCGATCTATCATTAAAGAAACTAAAAGAAAAAGATTCCATATAGTTGTATTTGGTAATTAGAATTCCAACAAGAGAGACTTAAAAAAGTCACAATGAATTATCACAACGATATGATCCAACTAAACACAGAGAAATTGAACAAGAAGAAGAACAAAACTGCAAATTATACGACATTGTGTGCAAATAGTTTTGCTTAATTGTGAATCTAATTGCACAAGTTTGAGGATATAAAGTGACACCCAAAAACAAAGAGACGAGAAAATTTTCCTTCTACATTATCTACTCGATGATGGATTGAATGACACCAGCTCCAACAGTCTTCCCACCTTCTCTGATAGCAAACCTCATTCCTTGTTCACAAGCTACAGGCATAATAAGCTCCACAACCATCTTAACACGATCACCAGGCATAACCATCTTTGACTCCTCATCCTTGTCATTCATAATCGAAGATACTCTCCCAGTAACATCAGTAGTCCTCATGTAAAACTGAGGCCTATAACCTGCAAAGAAAGGCGAATGCCTACCACCCTCTTCCTTCTTCAAAACATACACAATAGCAGTAAACTTGGTATGAGGTGTAATACTCCCGGGTTTTGCCAACACCATCCCTCTCTGAATATCCACTTTTTGAATACCTCTCAACAATAACCCAACATTATCACCAGCCAGAGCCTCGTCCAAAGTCTTCTGAAACATTTCAACACCAGTTACAGTTGTGTTCCTGGTTTCTCTCAACCCCACAATATCAACAGTCTCACCAACCCTAACAGTTCCCCTCTCAACTCTCCCAGTGGCAACAGTACCACGACCAGTAATAGAGAAAACATCCTCAACAGCAAGCAGAAAAGGCAGATCAGTCTGTCGTTGAGGAATTGGAATATAACTATCAACAGAATCCATAAGTTCATAAATCTTATCAACCCACTGATTTTCTCCACGTTTAATAGCAGGATTAGCCATCAAGGCCTCCAAAGCCAAAAGGGCAGACCCAGAAATAATTGGAATATCATCACCAGGAAATTCATAAGAAGATAACAATTCACGCACCTCCAATTCTACCAATTGTAAGAGTTCCTCGTCATCGACCTGGTCCTGCTTGTTCAAGAACACAACCATATTAGGAACACCCACTTGTTTGGCCAACAAGATGTGTTCTTTAGTCTGTGGCATAGGCCCGTCTGCACCGGAGACGACGAGAATGGCGCCATCCATCTGGGCAGCGCCGGTAATCATGTTCTTCACGTAATCCGCATGACCGGGGCAGTCCACGTGGGCATAGTGGCGGTTCTCGGTCTCGTACTCGACGGTGGCGGTGTTAATGGTGATACCACGAGCACGCTCTTCGGGGGCAGCATCGATTTCGTCGTACTTCTTGGGTGCGCTATTGCCCAGAGCAGCTAAAGCCATGGTGAGAGCAGCAGTAAGAGTGGTTTTACCGTGGTCCACGTGGCCAATTGTGCCAATATTCACATGGGGTTTCTTTCTCTCGAATTTCCCACGAGCGGCGCGAACAGTAAATGCCGTCCGGCGAGTGGTTACGACGGCGGAGGAAGAGGAGGTAGTGGTGAGAAAGGGGGTGATAAAGGAAGAGGAGAGAAGGGTTTTGGGGGTGAGTTTGGTGGGTTTGGTGGAGAAGGTAGGGGAGAAAGTGGTGACTGAAGAAGGTGGGTAGCCTAGTTTAGAGGAGGAGGAGGAGGAGGAGACGGTGGCTGAGGCTGAAACCGCCATGAGCTTCGTTGAGTTGCCTCTGTGAGAAAAAAGGGAGAGAGGAATTGGTGTTCGTTATCTGTTTGATGAGAGGCTAAAAGAAGCGCTTTTAATTGAGGAGCTCACTCTATCTGTAATCTATCCATTACTTTCTTACAAACTACTCGGTAACATTGTCTTTTACACCTGGAGTTTGTGAATAACCTTTAAGTTCATGTTGGTAAAAACTACAAAACTTTACAATCTTTTTATTTTAAAAACAAAATTTTTTATTGAATTATTTTATTAAAATAATTGATATAAAATAAGTAATTTTTAAATATTTCAATGATATAAAACATTTTAAGAGAGATATGTTTCTTTTGCTACTAAAAGTGTTACTATTTTCTTTTTGTTTGTATTTTCAAATTTCTTAAATGTACAATATTAAGAAAAGAAAAGCTTTCTTTTTTTTGAGGTGATATCAGACCTTTGCATATTACAATAATGACAGAAGGGAGGGGGTTTGATTTTGAACGTCAAGTAAAGGAGGTGGTTGAAAAGGAAGCTAGAGGAGCAGAATGGCTAATGGTTTGGTTCTCAAATGTGTTGGTGCTTATGTTATGCCACGTTGATGAGCTCAGGTCCTTCCAAAATTTTAGAGAAACAAAACACCCTCTCCTCGACCACAAAGTCTAAACCTTAAGCCTTAAACCACCCAATATGATGAGGGAACGGAGAGATAAGAGTAGCTTCACCCTTGAGAATTGGAAGTTGAATGCTGGACAGTATAGCACTCTCACTTTCACAAAATTGAAACAATAACACTTGCTTCAGATTAAAATGGAAGTGAATGATATGTACAGCTGTACACACAAAATTCCTATGACCAACATGAGGTTGAAGAGATTAAAAGGCCGTACATAATCTTAAGTAATATCACAAAATCAGAACTTCACTTTATATCTCATTCTCATCTCAGCAGCACAAACTGATTAATGTGGTGGTCTGCCTGCTCTGAGCCTCCATGGGCTGCTGATCTTTATCATCTCGGACCATGCCTGTGACAATGATCCACCTTTTCCCATCATCCAGCGATGACAGATCAACTTTGACGCAGCCTATTAACAGACAAAAACTTTTAACACACATGCAGCAGGGACATTTTATCCTACCAAGTACCTTAATCACCCTCTATATGATTTCAGGCTAAAAGCATACTTTGATGATCTCAAATTAAGATTTTATTACCATTCTCTACGTCAACTTGCTTCTATCTGCCAGCAGGTCTTTGGATGTTAAAAAGCAGGCCGTAGTCTGTAAAACGATTAGCTTGTACGATGAGGTACCTTGAGCTTACATATATTCAAAACCTCCTGCCGAATTTCAAGACAAACTTCATTCAAAAAGGTTGATATGGCTAATTCATGCTTTCTTTTCAGTTCATCTAGCTCCTCTTGCTGCTTCATCAATAGAATTTCAAGTTTTTCAGCAATTGCCTTAACATTTGAATCAGCGCCTTCAACTATTCTGCTACTCTCCCCAACTTGATATGCTTCACTGTCAGCTTCTTCATGTTCCGATGCATCATTTCCCTCACCAAATTGTGAACCTTCAGACCCAGTAACTTCTTTCCATTCAGTGTTACCATCATCAGCCTCCAGCTGTTGAGGAGAATCATCTTCATGTGGACCATTGCTATCTATGTGACTACACGGAGAAGCATCACTTAAAGACAGGTTCGACTGTCCAAGTCTGCATGGAGAACTTCCATCAGCAGACTTAGGCAAATCAGACCAGTACTTGCGACCTGATGGCAGTCGTTCCAACGCAAGACTACCAGAAGAATGAGTAGAATCATTACCAACAGGTGAATGAGCGACAGGTGAAGCGTCATGCTTGCTTTCAGAAGCATGCATTTCTGTGCTTGAAAGCTCTCCAATTATATTATCTGGTGATATTTTTGGAGGCATCCAATCTGGGATGAGGGACCGGATTTCTGATTCAATCATTTCTGCAATTGCAGAAACATCTTGATCTGTCAGATCTAATTCCTCGACCATTTCACTAGCTACAGCAGTTGCTGTATCCACCTCAGTGTCAAATGGGAAGTGAATGTTCCGAAAATGACCTAGGGGCATGCACAATAATTCAGTTAGCAGTTGGAAACACTTGATCATTTCAAGTAAAGTAAAATTAATGAACAAAAACGAGGGGAAGAGAAAGAACCTGCCGAATCAGCTATTCTCAGTTTCAAAAATATTGTGTGAACATCTTTCCTCTGACCTTGTACAGAGAAGTCCCTACTAGTCTCAGGTGCAGAATCATTGGCAGATGCATGAGCCTTGTTTTGATCAGAACTACTCTCTGCAATATTTTTTGGTGAAGAACTATGAGAGGCAATCTTTCAACATTTCATTTCTGGATAAAAGGAAAGTAAGCAAAAAGGGAATAACTGAGAGTAAAAAGCTTGCCCTCTAAAACGTGGAGTTCACGAAAAGCAGCAGAAAAAGTTAAAAGAGTTTCTCCACAAGGATATCATTAATTATATTCTCTTTATGATTTCTTAAAAAATCCCCAAAATTAAATAATTCACTCCTTTTCCATCCTTTTATCCTCCAACTGTTCTTTAATCACATTTTTTTTCCAATATTCAGAAAAATGGAAAAGAACAACTTCAAAATCCTATACAATACCATATATTTTCAATTTACCTGCACGAGGCCTTATGGGTTGCAATAAGCGGCGGCCTATTATTTCATTTTCCTCCTCAGGCCGAAGAAAGGGATCCATCAAAAGTTCCTTTGCTGGCAGACGTTCAGACACTTTTGCAATACATTTTTCAATAAATGCTTTAACTGACGGATCCTTCACCTTTGCCAATGATGCTGGTTTTATACCCTATCAAGAGAAAAAGACTCAGAATGACAACACACAGCCATAAAGGTCATGAAAGTTCTGACTGCTGATAGCTGCTTTACAATAAGTGAAAGGATAAGTTCTTGAGATTTATATTGCAAACTAAAAGGAATTTCTTATGGTGGGGATAATAAAAAGACTTGACTTTTTGGGCCTCACATTATTTTGTTATGTTCTTTGTTTTACATTTTCTAAATATAAACTAAAATAATTTCCAAACTTCTCTCTGATCTAACAACATATTTTCTATCATGTAGTCATGGTATTTTCTTTAAAGAAATTTTTAGTTTAATATTGACGATCAAGTCAATTAGGAGTATGTATTATTGAATACTTAAATGATCTCCATGGGCATAAAATTGCCCCATATGTGCAGAGGATCTAGAGTGATCATTGCTAAGGTATCCTTGGCTGTATACAAATTCCCTGTTATTCTTCTTCCTCCATCAACTCCTTTTACCCGATTTACCAGAGACTATAAAATTTTGAACAACAGTCATAGTGAAGACAATTGAATCTTCTCAAACTGTTCCATTTAGGAAATAAAAAGATGCATGAACAAACACTGGATGCACAATAGGTAGTCATAAATGATAAAGGAATTCGTGCATCAGGTCAGAAGGAAGTGAATAACTTTTAAAAATCTTGTGACGTGATTGGAAACACTGTAAAACACTCAGGTAAACATATTCTTGTAAAAAAAAAAAAAAATCCCAGATGCACACAAATTTCTATCTGTTAACACCCACGTTACATCTTCCTCAAATAATTCAGTAGGAAAGGATGCATCCTTTCTTTTGAATAATTAAAATTCAGAAAGAAGTCTCCTAGTGGCCTAGCTACACTTCAATTCATTAAAACCAGATCCACATTATCAGGTAACTTAAAAGAATTTTCAGCTACTATGGAGTTCAACAAACCAACATGGTATGTTGCATGGGCGATAATAAAATTTATGAATCATCACTTTCAATTGAAATAATAAAATATCACATACCCATATGTTCTTTGGCCACCAATTGAACTAGTTTCCGTATCAATATGAAGAGAAGAAAGTCTTTTAGACATCAAAATCAGTCAGGACGGCATAGGGTCCAAGACATTTGATAATGTGTAACATCATACACAAGTGGAACGAGATTAGGCACAATTCAATGCTTAACGAATTAAATATTCAGTAATAGGTCGAAATTAACCCCCCCATCATGTATAAGGTCATAATTTTCTTGAAAAATGGGAAGAACATAGTAGCGATATTGATGATACAGCAAAGCAAGAAATATTGGCACTGTAATACATACATAATTAGCCCATGTATGGATCTAATTACGGAGGATGGATGAAGTTGAAGTCTTACAGATGACACCTTCTTGTATATTTGAGCAGCATTGGTACATTCAATATACGGGTACTCGAAAGTTACCAGCTCTAGCAAGCACATACCAAAGGCATAAATGTCAACCAGCTCATTGTATTCCTCTTCATAAAGCTCTGGTGCCATGAACTCCGGGGTTCCTATGTTGACGTTGGCAATAAGTTTAATAAATCAGAAAAAAAACTCTATAAGCTTATAATTTCCTAAAATTACTCAAATCTTCATAGCATGCTCCCCACCAATGACGCTATGAGCTGCACGAGCTTGCTGAAGAATTGCAGCCAAACCTAAGTCACCAATCTTCACTTCACCTTGGTTCCCGTTAACAAAGATGTTATCACATTTCAAATCCCTATGAATGACTGGAGGATCGTGACTGTGAAGATATAGAAGGCCTTCTAGGATCTGCCTGGACCATTTCTTCAATGCTCTCAAATCAACGTGCTTATGTTTCTTCCGGTATCTACATCATGATTCCAAAAGTTGTTTAATGACGAAAGCACAAACCAAGTTTGCGTCAGAGAAACAAAATTAGGTGTAATGGTTAAGAGCATACTGCCGCAAGGTCCCAGAAGTGAAAATCTCAGTGATGAAATTGATTTTCTCATTTTTGGTGTCGACCCACGAATTGTAGAACTTGATGATATTTTTGTGCTTCAAAGTCTTGAGCAAATGGACTTCTGAATATAGACGCTCCAAATCCACGGAATTACGCAGTAGATCTGCAACCTGAACTTGATTCCAAGCTACTTCTATTCCTTCCAATTCATCAAATGCCCTATATCTAAGTTTTCCAAAAAAAAATAAAGGATAAACACGAGCAACACACACAATTAACAAATTACTGACATTAAAGGTTTCGTATTTGTCTAAAACAGCAAGCTGATAATACTGTTCAAAATCGTGCAAAAAAGGATACACCTTCTTGTAAGCACCTTTCCCTAGAATCTCCTTGTACTGCAACGAACAAACACAATAGAGGGGCGGACAACGTTAAGCAACAAAATTAAGCTAATTTCTCACAAGGGCCAACCTAATATTTAATCAAACTAAAGGGAAAACAGAAATAGATAGCAAAACATTAAAAATGAAAGAAGGAGGGAAATGTAAGAAAATACAAACCCGACCATAGCGACCAGTGGGGTCAATCTCGACGAACTCGACTTCGGCATCGTCCGGGTCTTGATCGGACGACGATTCCTGCGGCATCCTGGTCTCTGAACGGGAAAAAAAAAAAAAAGCAGCTTCTTTTTCAATATACAAGACGAAGAGATCAAACTGTAGAGCTGAGAATCGAATTCCAACAATATCAATTCCTGACCCTGAAAAGTAAGAGTCACCCACGAACAGGGAACATGAAAAGAGATGAAGAACCCAAATGAAGAAAAATGAAAACAAAGGTGAAAATGACGAGTAGAGAGAGAGAGAGGGAAAAACAGAGAGTTTGCGAAACAGAGAAGAAGAAAAGCTTAAACGTGGAAGGTAAGCGTAGCAGCAGAGGAAAATCTCGAAATATATTTATATACATTATAAATGGAGAAAAAGCCAAAATAGAGATTTACCCGAATCAGCAGAGCTGACTCTTACTTCTTCGCTCCTCAGTCACTGTAACATTTTTTAATTAATTAAGAAAAACAGACAAAGAAACAAATAATTTGTATATTAATTCTATTGTTTAAAAATGTTAAACATATTTAAAAATTTTCATTAAATTTAATTTTAATATTTAGTAAAATATTTTTAAAATGGTAAAATCATGTATGTTTTTACTGCTGTTCGAAATATCAATCTAAAAAGACTTAATTAGCTGCTGTTCAAAATGATAAGGACATGATAACTGCCGTTCAAATGTTGAAAGCCCTTAGGGTTGGACTGCCGATTTAGTGACAACGCCTTACGGTTCAAATCACTTGATCGTTATCTCGTGCTTATTATGATAATATGAGTATTCATTAGTTCTTTTTTTTTCCCCCTATTCATTACTTATTTTTTTCCTAAATAAATGAGATCTAAAAAAAATAAATGAATCATATTCATAAAACAAGATAATAAAAACAGATGATTGAACCTTTAAAGATAGCCCGTTAAAGAGGAATAACTACAACAAGAAGGTTAAATAGGGACTTTGGTTTTTTTCCTTGTGCAATAAAGGCAACTATCTGTCCTTATCTCTTAAAAGTTTAAGCTTTTACTGTACTAACATCACATGTCCACTTTCAGCCTGCGACCCAGAAAAGGTTTTGTTTCCCCGTGGCCTGTGGCTACATAAGAGATTGTTATAACAGAAAAGAAAGAGTAGAGGAGGTTTGTTAATTCTAAAATGAAGATGAATGAAAGCTAGAAGTTCCTAGGCTCCTATCAAGCAGCAGCTCACATGAGAAGTTTTTAAAGTATTCTCCAATGTAATTATGACACTTTTGGCCACCTTCCAGGTTTCCAGATCATCAACCAACCACAAGATCCGGAACTTCAATAAAGAATACGGTTGACTCCAAAGAGCAATAGAATAATCTCAACAGGCAGAATTTTCTTCAGAGATGGTTATCTGTAATGATTGTAGGAAACTGCTAGTGAATTCCCTTATAATGAAAACCTCAAGAGTCTACAGCAGGCATTTCAGTCTCCGTAAAATAGATTAGGAAAATTTTGCCTTCTGCAACTCCTTGAATGTGAATTAGCACCTATCTAGTGCAGTATCCAACATACTGTGCCCAGTGTGCATAAAGGATATGATACGCTGTGATGCACTATGACATAAAAAAAGCAATGTTGTAGGGAACATAATGGATAAACCTGGAGCCAAATATGTACTTGTACAATTCCTCATGATGGTTTTGCTGCAATGTCTACCGACAAATCTAAGACTGATTGTTGACAGGCTGTGAATGCCAAAAAGCACCAGTGTGCATACATCTTATAATCTAAGAATCCATGATCTATATCTCAAAGGTATTGAGATAAAAAGAACATACAACTATAATTTGAAATTGCTCTCACCAATTTATCCGGCCCAACCATCTTTATATTGAAATGAAAATTTGATCCACAAATGTGTTCTGCTTATCCTTTAAATTTTTTTCCTGGATTTAAGAAATTTTTCTCAGTAAATGACATGGCCCAACTACTTCCATAATGGCATGAACAGTTCATCTCTGTGGATGTTTCTTGCTTATCCTCAACTTTTCTTCAGCGCATTCATCTTTTCCCTAAGATAGTAAAGCTTGGCCCTTCTCACCTTCTTCTTGTCCAGCACTTTTATCTCTTTTATGTTAGGTGAGTACCTGTTTTCACAAACTACTCTTAGGGTACCATGAAGAAATTAAAAGCAAATAGAAAAGAAACAAGGACAAGGCCAATCCTTTCTGGTAACAAACTGTAAACGAAAATTATTCATAATCCCAACTGCAAGAAACTTTAGTCAGGATAATGTCCTAAATATCAATAACAAAGGGTTCGTTTGATGTCCAAATAGGAAAAAGAGTAAGCACCAGGGTCAAATTACTACAAACTCTTATAGCAGATAATGGATACCCGATACGAGATAATGTTGTTGTACCAGTATTCATACTCACAGCCCTCTAAATTAGTGTGTAAGTTAGCACTCTCCGGTTGGAGTGTTTCTGTAACTCTGAAATTTAGTTAACTGATACTATGCACATACCACTAGTTCAATTCCAAACTTCAAAAAAATGAGAAAGGGAAGAGTTAAAAGCATAGAAACTTCTCTTTATTTATTCACTTAACTTTTCTGCCAAGAGTTACCTTCTCCTTGATTTTGATTTTTGTCATTGACAAAGATGCAGTTTTCACGTAAGATCAGTGAGTGTTGAATTCAGTCTCCTAGCAATCTACCAAGTTCACACTGAAAATATTGATCTAACCCAATACAATTACAAATCTAGAACTAGAAAAGATCCTTTAACCAGTCATGAATTCATAAAGCACAATATGTTTTTTTTCTTGCATGACCCATTCAATGATTCAGAACAGAAGGGAAGCCGATTTATTAAGTGGAGCATATATTTATTGTGATTTTTCTTGCAAGATCCAATCAATGATTCAGAACAGAAGAGAAGCTGATTTATTAAGTGAAGCATAGATTATCAAATCACATGCTCTTCCAAGCCACCCAGGAGAAGACAACAGCAAGATACAGAGTGAATTTCTGTATGTTAGAATTCAGTAATAGGCAGCACCACATAGGTAATACATACCAATGAAACTACAACTAGATCAAAATGAACAAGGCTGTTGAGGCTTACAGTGGATATAGAGATTCAACACCAATTCCCTTTTCCACTATCCTCCTCAATCTAAATGTTGTATTTAGGCCAGCATTACGTCTTGCTATAACAATACCTCTCACAATAGAAACGCGTCTCTTATTCTCAGGTACTTCCTGCAAACCATAAAAAGGGGGAGAGGATCAGTACAAAATAACTTACAATACTTTCTTGTTACACATCTCGCAGACTGAATCAAGAAATAACTTGTCATACCACTTTGAGTTCTACAATATAACCAGGCTTTATATCAGGAACCTCCCTGTGTGATCTTACTTCCTCCACTGCTTCCTTATCCAGAATCTGTCGGTAAAAGTAAAGATGCTAATTGTAAAGAAGAATGAAATTGACACAGTTATGCTATCCAAAATTACAAATATAAGGAGATGAATACGCATGCCTGCATTATGTGCTTGGCAGTTTTATCAAGTCTCTTAAATTTGATTCGAGGAGCAACATCAGTCATGGGTGTTGAACAATCTTGCAAACCTGATTCCACTGAATTTCCCTCAGTAGCGATGCTCCTAATTGGGCAATGAGGCTTGAGTGCTGCCCAGTATGATGGATGAAGGCCAGGAATTCTACTATTACTGACAGAAAACAGGAACATGTCTGTTTGATGATACAACTTCGACTGCCAAAAGATTTTCAAATCTATTAAGCTCCAGATAAATAAACTTTCTAAACACCCAGTAGTTAAATGGCTGATCGTTTCACAAGCAATCCCCACAAGCAAAACATTCAACTTATTCTAAAACCACGCTCCATTCAAAAGAAAATTTCACAAAGTTGGTATCTTCACTAATATCCCAGCAACACATACGAATAAAATTGCCAACTGATCATTCAAATAGAAGCAATCAAACTCAAGTTAAACCTAAGCTGTATCCCAATCAATAAAGAACTAAAAACCCAGTTAACTAAAAAATTATCCCATCAAAATAATGAAGCACGAGTTGGGAAATAGAGAAAGGTGCGCATTCAAAATGTACCGAAGGGCGAGAAGCGAACTGGTGAAATGACCGTAAAAATCGATTCTCTGAAGCAGAAATTGTATGTGGAACTGAAGGATCAGACTTTAAAACAGCCAATTCATGAACATTATTTCCGCCACCACCAGCGAAATACCCTGTACTACATTTCAGATGGGCAATACTAGAACTATTCAGGATTCGTCTCCTAATTAAGCGCCCGCACAGAGAGTGCATTTTTCCTTTAAAACAGAACCTAAAATTCATTTCAAGAAACAGAAGAGATAGGACTGTTAACACTGTTTGGCTGACAAGAAAACGAGGAAAAGTATGGAAAACGGAAAAAAGATTTCGACTTTCTTACGTGCTCAGAGGGTTGGCTCTCCGGGGACAAATCGAAAAACCCTGCTTGCTCCGGCTGATTTCTTTTTAGTGGAATTTGGGGTTTATGATCCAAAAATATTACTTTGACCACCTTGCCCCTACTTTAAGGGCCTAACATTGAGCCCATAATGTATTGGTCTAAATCAATTACATAGTAGTGATTGCGAATTTTGTGATTATTTAAAAAAATGCAATCAAAATTATGAATCTATCAAAAAATAAATATTATTCCAAGCCTGAAATATTGATTTTAAGGGGATCACCCTCTAGGGTAGTTGAACTAATCTTGATTTAAGGGGATTATCCTTTGAGGTAAATAAAGAGTAGATACAAGAAGTTAAACCGATAAGACAACATATTTAAAATTTAGAAGGCTTAATTACACTGTTATAAAATTAGTTAAAGATTTAATAAATTTAAATAATTTGAAATATAATTGAAGAAGATTATCATCACTCATCAAAAAATGTAAAGTTTAATTATAAAAAGACCGTTAAATAAAATTAATTGATTTATTTTAGTTTGCAAAATCAATTAGTTTATGAAAATCGAGTAATTAATTACTAAACTGATCAATTTTTAACAACAAGAGTTATTAAACTAAATCAAATTGAAAAGTTGAAAACTAAGGAGTCGTTTTGTTCCACTTCAATTTTTTCTGTTGTTATTTTTTGTTTCTATTTCCTGTTTTTAGTTTTTGTTAACGAAAACTTGTTCTGTTGAGATTTGTAATATAAAAACTGAAAACAAAAATATGTTTGGTTTTATTATCATGTTTCTATTTTTTGTAATTATACTCTTATATGTAATAATTATAATATAATACATTATATTTTTAAATTAATTAATTAT
>JAOSBK010000007.1:27416464-27437302 GCA_027568895.1 Erythroxylum shatona
TCCTATGCAATCCCAATCTATCCCATCCTATGCCAATTTTACCATTTTACCCTTCCAGTAGGGGGTGGGATGTTACAATTCCCCCCTCCTTATAAAAAAATTTCGTCCTCGAAATTCTCAATCAACGGTTCAGTATGACAGTAATCATATGTTTCTACATGTCCCATACACTTTTCCATTCCATAATTCATTTTCCGAAAGGTCACAGTAACCATATTCAGTCAGTTGTTCCGTCACTTATTTGGCTAACTCATTATCACTCGTCACAGTAAACAGACTCCACAAGGCTGTCAGTTGGCGATCTCACTCTCTTAACTATCTCACTTACCATTTTCAGAGTAGCTATTACCTTTGGTTCCGATGCTATGATTCAGTTCCTTATTTCCGAACCTGTTCACTTATCACGTGTTATCCATTCAGTCTAGGTTACTAATATTACCTTAGTCTCACTACCATCTATTTTTTTTTTCTCCAGTAACATACAGACTAATTCGTATTCCATTGAATTAGTCACATGGAACTTCTTCACGGACTCCCCTAAGTTCACGGCTACACCAGACCATTAAGTGAGATTGTGATAGTGCGTTCTATTTACGACTACACAAGACCCTTATGGGAAAAGTGTCAGTATGTTCTGTTACGAAACCACCCAAACTATTATGATGTGTTTAATTGATTACGATGTATTCGCAAGTTGATGGGTGTATGACTTATGTGAGTTGTGAATTTGTTTAATAAGTTGAGAATTTTCTGTTTTATGATTCAATGAGAATTTGCTATGATCATGAAGGTTTTAAATGATTTTTGCTTGTTACTGATTATAAAACTGTTACTCACGAGCTTTAAGTTCATCCCCCGTTCTTTCTATCTTCAGGCGATGAGCAAGATATCAAGTGATCGAGTTGAGAGTCAAGGCATCACTCCAATTTGCATATTTTATTTTTGAAGCTAGATTATGTAAAACAAGGCTTTAGTCGCATTTTGAGCAATTATTATTCTTGTAAAGTTTGTATTTTTTTGGATTATGATGTAAGGTGGCTCGAAATGCCCACTAAAGTTTTGTAAGACTCTTATCTTTTGATGTTAATGAAATATATATATACATTATGTTTTGCCCATGATTTCCCAAGTCTTTATATTGCATTTTCAAGTTTTTCATAGGGGTAGGTGTTTTGAATTCAGGGGGAAAATTGTATTAATCTAGGTAGAACTAGATAAAGTTGTCTTCTGAAAAGTTGTAGCTTATCTTCTTATCTTTCCAACACTATAAAGTATGAAATTTTTGGATATCGGAGTTGAGATATATGATTATTATAAATTGGTAACGCTGCATAGGATGTATATCAGGACAACTATAGTAAATAATGAGATGTAGTTGGATGTGATAAATCAAATGAGTTGGAATTAAGAGTTTTATGAGATCAAATTGGTGGTTAACTTGTTAAGAAGTGATTTTGAATTAGAAAAGGTGAATTTGAGAAGAATATGAGTGAAAGTAATGTTAGAAAGGATGTAGGAATCATTGGAGAGACTGTAGAGAGGTTTGGGCATCCCCTATGTCCGTTAGAGGGACTTTAGGTCCATTAGACGGATTTTAGGTCCGTTAAACAGACATTCTCGAGTCTGTGAGGACCCCTAGCCTCGCTCATGTCCATTTAACGGACATCAAGTCTGTTAAACGGACCTTCTCTGGTCTGGAATGGCCCCCAACCCCGTGTATGTCTACTAGAAATGAAATGAGAAATTTTGGGTTTTTAATTATTGTGTGTTTCTTTATGATGCCTTATAAGAGAATATAACTGCTCTAACATGCCATTATTATAGGTTATGTACTGGAATGTCCTCAAGGTGTTCTGGTATATACTTTATAGTAGTGAGGTGTTACATTCCATCACCGTGACATCCCTAGAAAATCCAAAGTCCGTGTGAATGTATAAACATAATGTAAGAACATGAAATTACAACATATATACCTTGCAAATGCTCCTCCTTTCTTGAATCTTCTACTTGTTTGGGTTGTAGCAAATAACAAACGCCTCAAGATCACTCCTTTCAACCTTCAGAACTCTTTTGGACCCTTAGCCTCTCAATTGAGTGTGTTTTAGCATAATTTTTGTGTACATAAGTGAAGAACTCACTTATGTACCACTTGTCATACAGTGGATCAAGACTGTGACCTATAAGTCACGATCGTGACTTGCTTAAAATAATAGCCATGCACACTTTGTATTTCATCCGATCTTTTATGCATGTGACCCTTAAGTTTTCGGTTATCTTAGGAACTTGAATTAACTCTTATTTCGAGCATATTATGAATGGTTTCATGCCACTTAAATTAACTCTTAATTAAAGCAAATCATAAAGGGTTTCATGATGCCAATTTACCATAATGTAAGTAAATTAACACACGAACTCTTCGATGGTTAATTATTTGACTTATGAACTTTTCCATAGATAATTACTATGCAATTCGTCCATTCACCATCCTATACCCTACTTGGTTTGGAGTATGGGCTATGTGTCAACTCCCACTAGACTGACTATGTCACATTTAGTCCAAGTGATGTTAGTTCTTGTCTTAAGGTCTTATTACTCTATGTGTCATTGAAGACTCTCGTCCTGACACATAACTGCTCTAGCCAGAGAGTCCCGAGTAATGACTCCAACAAGAGGTCGTGGGTATCATCTCCTTTTATCAGGAGTGGTGAATTTTTTATTTGATACCCAATTACCTTCGAATACCAATAGATGTACTCAATCACTATCCTATGAGCAACCTCATCTTGAGGCAATAAGGAATGATGCCAAAGCACATGATCATTATCTAAGATATCCTTAAGTACCTCAAGTCTAAGGATATTTGCATCATTACTATGATGAGATTAATAAGTGACATTTGATAGATCATCCATATGATAATCTCATAGCGGGTAATCCGATGTACTTACTACTTTTAGTAAGCATCTACATGTTAACTCTAAACATCTCATGCTTACAGTTTTATGAGATCCACTGCTTGATTAAATCAAGGAATATAACATGTGTTAGTCTATCCAGATTAACATTGTCGTATCTCATTAATCCTATAACTAGGAATAATTTAGATATTAACATAATTGTACATGATAAGAATCTCATTATCATAATTTCCTTTATTTTATATTTTGTATCATGAACTTTCATTAGTTCGATTAAAGATCGACATCAATTCATAAATAAATGAACAATAAATTAATAAAAATTATCTTTTACTTTATTAATCAAATTAAATTTTATACAAAAATGTTAAAAGGTGATTGCCTTTAATGCGCCGCTCTAATACCAACTCCGGTGAAAGTTTGAGCTTCTCTATTTTTAATCGTGCATGGGAATGAGTAACTGAAGTTGTAGAGTGTACGAAAAGAAAACACCAAGGCAAAATTATAATACAAGTCGAGAAACAGGTTTTAAAGAATTTCAGATCCAGGTCAGAGGAGTTCAGACTCAGGAGAAATTGAAGATTAATGAGTCTCACTCCCTCACTCACTGCCATCCATTTGCCACCTTGAAAATATTTCTTTATGTACATTGATGCTGCCAGTAACACTCTCTGGCAACATCTATGGTTCTGTTCTATATAGCTTGTTCGTCAGTAAAATCTAGCAGTTCCCCTATCCAATGGAATCCCTTGTCTTCCATTTCTTCATAGTTCAGTTTCTGCAACTCAGTCTCGTCTTTTTCGCTCAGTCCCAACCCAAGCATCTTCTTTCCGTAAATTAGGCCAGATTCCTTTTTAGTTTCCGTTGAATAGTGACCAAAATTTCTAGTTAAACATGCACGACTACCAATTTGGAATTCCTGCTTGCTTTACATCTGGTGAGAAGTCAGCTGATGATCCTGGTACGATAACCAGGTCAGGACAGAGTGCGTTCATGTCTGTTTATCATACAAAGGTTGCTGATCAGTGTCGTTTGATCACCATAACTTGGTTCAAGAATCTGTTACTCCATGGCCTATCGGTATCAATAGAAGGAGCTGAAGGAGAGAGCCAATACAACTGCAAAGTGGATCTAAAGCCTTGGTATTTTTGGAGGAAACAAGGGTCCAAGCGAGTCATGGTGGATGATAAAGCTGTGGATATTTTCTGGGACCTCAAAGCTGCAAAATTTAATGGCGAAACTGAGCCTGTATCTGATTTCTACGTTGCTGTTGTTTGCGATGAAGAGGTTGTGCTAATTATTGGCGATCTAAAGAAAGATGCATACAGGAAATCAGGGTGTAGACCGGCTCTCATCGATCCTATTCTGATCTCAAGAAAAGAGCATATATTTGGCAAGAAGAATTTTTCGACAAGAATAAAGTTTCACGAGAAAGGTAGACTTCATCACATCTCGATTGAGTGCAATAACAGAAATGGTTGTGGGAATACAAATAGCTCCAATTCGACAAATGGGACGGACCCAGAAATGGAGATAAGAATTGATGGACACTTGGTGATTCATGTGAAGCATCTTCAATGGAAGTTCAGAGGTAACCAGTCTATAAATCTTCACAAATTAAGAATCGAGGTGTGCTGGGACGTCCACGACTGGCTGTTTAGCTCAGGTTTAAGGCATGGTCTGTTCATCTTTAAGCCAATAATTTCATTTTCATCACTATCTCCATCATCTTCATCACCTCCGTTATCTTCCTCCACATCTACACCAATGTCTTCTCAGACGGGAAGTTCAGGTTCATTGGAGGGATGTAATGCTGGTGGGTCATCAGAATTCTGTTTGTTTCTCTATGCTTGGAAGGTTGAATGACAAGCAAGATAATGGCACCAATGCTTTATCATCATCAAAACCACCCATAAGAATAAGGTTGTACAAGGCAAAATGGGTCTTCCACTATCAATGATATGGGCCAGATTAGGGTGGTGAGGATACAGAGTGGGTTGGGAGAAGAAGTGTGGGGTCAAAAGAGAGCTAAGGAGTGAAGTCACAGCTGGGGTTTGACGCAAGTGGCATGATTGGATGAAGACAGATAGTAACACATACATGCTCAATAATTTCACATGCAGATACGTCTCCCCATCTAACTTTGTACAAGTTTCTTATTTGTCTTCTGCTTCTTGGTAAGAGTACACAACTACAAATGTAGATGTAACTCTTCATTAAATTTTATATTTCCCTATATTTAGCTGAATATCTGTATCAGGCAACAGGAAGATGAAGTATGTGTTGATAGGTGAGTAGGAATTTAGGCAGCCGCGTTTATTGCAAGGACTTGCTTTATGCATTTCACATGGCAGAGACAAGCAATAAACTCTATAAAGCTTTAGATATTAACACGTGGGCAAACCCATTTTCATCTTCTGGAGTGCTTTTCATTTGGAAGTTCTTTTTTGCTCAATGACTTACTTTTTTTTTAATGAATAAGAAGATTTTTATTTCAGTAACTAAATTAAAAATACAATATAATTACACAAAACAGAGTCGAATGTTTGGATCGTGTCCTTAGAACATTCTGCTTGGCTGTTGGGAATCCATTCTTGGAATGAAAGAAAGTTGCTGCAGCTGCATCACGCTCAAGTTTTATAGTGTGTGGAATTCTACAGTAAAAAAATAAAAAAGAGAAGCTTATAGTCGGTCTTCTCATTTTGAACCAAAACCAAAAATCTTTGCCAGGAAGAACTTGCTCTTTCCCTTAGAGGCATCAGGGGCTGATTGAACTGGTACTGCTGTGGGGGCTGATGCAGAAGTTTGTTTAGCTGCAGAAGCTTAAAAGTTGTCAGGATCAATTTTAGAGTCCAAAAGTTAAATTCCATAACCTCGCAAAACATTGGAAGGTAAAGATTGCCTGATTTCGGTGCATCCCTCTTGACTGTTCCTACTTTTTCATGGGAATTCTTGTCTGGATTGTGTCTGCCATCCTCATGAGGTGAGGTAGAAGTTGACCTTCTTTCTGTAACTCTGTTCTCCATCTGTCCTATGCTTTCTCTGTTGCCTGCAGTCATCACAGTCTAATTGAACTTCTAAATTAAAAAAAATATTTCAAATGTCAAATTCAGAAAAAAGGGCAGTCTGAACCTAATATTTTAGCTCGAAATCTAATAGAAACCTGAAATCAAATTGAGCTTTAAAATATTTTGGGCCAGGCCTTATAAGTAGTAAATGTACACAAACCAGAATGGTACATGTAATGTAATAAGTTTTCTTTATAGTATATAAAACTACAATGCAATGCGGGGGCAGAATTTTGATTAGATGCAAGATTGCCTACTATCACTTGGAGGTCTTCCATAATTTCGGCGCAAAGCTTCAAAGAAGGAACTGTCTCTTCGATCTTTCACCACTGATGGAGAGAAGAAAAGAAAAGTGAAGGTGCGGTCAGGAAACAGAGAACTAAAATCAAATTTATCTCATTTTGTGTTGCAGAGTGAAAAAGAAACATACATTGTTCGAAAAGAGCTGTCCTATAGTTTGGGGCCAAGCCAACTAGCAGCAATTGAACAGCTTCTGAATCTCTTGTCGTAGGCTTATTTGATGCACCCAAGTTATGCGTATCTAACAGGATTCCTGAGAGCTGCAAAACAAGAACCCGTTGAGAATAGATTGATTGCAGTTGAGTTGTTGATGCAAAGACTACCTGCAGCTTACCAGAAGTTTTTTCAGCTCTGGTGTTTGAAGCAAATCGTAGGCATCTTCACAGTAATTGTCTGTAAGAGTAGTGCACATAGATCCAGCCTACAAAGCCATTAAGCTTAAAAGTTCACTATGTTTTGAAAATGGTACAAGCTATCCCAGAAATGACAATATATTCAATCTTGATATCTCCTGAACATGTACTGACCTCTCCATTGTTTTTGAGGATATCTTGCCCTACCACAAGGACTGTCAAACGTCCAGTTATCAGCAAACTCTCCAAATCCACCTGACACCAATTGGTAGTTCAGAAATTAGCGACTTTTTAAAAATTGTGCAGTTAAAAAACAAATGGCATATCATACGCGGAAGTACCTCATCAGCAAAGAGCAAGGAGGTAGCATCGAGGCCGACATGGTGGAATAGCCAAGCAGCTTGCCTTTGTTTCCACATTTTGGATCTTCTTATATTCATCACAGGCAAAACAACAGAACCCTCTTCGTCTCCCTCACTCTTTCCTTTTTTCTTAATGAATCTGTTGTTCAACCACCATGCATAGCATATTGCTGCCACCATTGAGCTAGTACCTGCATTAATCCCATTGATCAACATTTGAAACCCAAAACAAGATACAGTAATGGCATCATAGTATTAACTGTACTCAACTGTTTGAAGGACCAGGAAGGATGATTTTGGCCTTGGTTTGGATCTCATTATTCATTATGCTTCCGATCTTTGTTCTTTGCTCCTTAAGGAAGGAATTAAGACTGAGGTGTGTTTGGCCATCTCCTTCCTTTTGCCACCCATTTGCATTAGACTTTGGTGCAATTTTTTCCATTGAACACGTTGACTTCGATATGGATCTCCTGTGAGCCGACTCGACCAAGTTTTTCGGTGGAGAGAGCAACTGATTATCTGCAGCTGACTTGAAACTTCTACGCGGAGGTACTGGAATTCCCTGAGAGGTAGGGGAGGACTGAGTGTCGGTTTGGAAGCGGGATTTACGGTGGATTGACGACCTTGGCGGCAGAGGTGACGCCGTCGGTTCATGGAAGAGGTTGCTCCCTTGGCAGGGGTTGACAGGATCAGGTGGAAATGTGGAACTGGAGGGATTAAGAACATCGGAGACCCAGTTGTGAACCTGTGGCACTGGAAATGCTTCCGAGGGAGACTTGGTCTTCACGTCTGATGAATTACTTCGACTGTGATTCACAGTTCTTGTTAGTATTTCTTCACTCAATCCATCCAGAGCTCTGTTTCTGTAGAGACATAAACATAAAGTTTAGCTTAAACTTTCAGAAGTCAAACCATCCCTTAAGGTATTACATTAACAGACTATCTGCAGCTGAAACCGCAGCTTTGACCAACGTAATAAAGTCCAATAAGAACATACCTTCTTGCAGACCTGGAGAGATGGTCTTTTATCTCTATAGAGGATGTTGAAAGTCTACCCGGAATCCCACCGTTGAATCTCGGTGGTCCAGCGAGTCTAGCCGGAGTCATATCTGCACGTGCAGGAGAAGAGGCCACCATGCGCCTGGCCTCGTTGAGCCACTCCTGAGTCAACCTGCTGTTGTTACTCCTCGTACTTTGATCAAAAGATTCTTCGTCACCATCTAAAGCATGGCCAGTCAAGTTATACGCTTTCGCATCAGAATTCAATGATCCAAAGAACATGTCATTCATGAAATCTGTGAGGTCTGGCGCATGGTCGGCTCTCAAGCTTCGTCTTGGCTCTGTTAACTTTTTTTGCTGTAGTAAAGAGCTTTCTCTTGATGAAACCCTGTTAAACCTCATCTCCATCATGGTTCCCTGCAGAAAGAGATAGGAACAAAGAAGCGTGGTTTTGGTTGAGAGCTCAAGGTCGTTTTGCTATGGAAATTGTTGTTTCTTTTTTATCTTTTCCCTAATATAAACCATGAGACAAGGACATGTAACATTGAGAACATCAGCAAATCCATAGCCACTGAATTGAACGCAGGACGGCATTTTGGTGCTTTTGGTGTCTCCAATGTAACATACCCTTGTGTCATTTGTGTTTTTTTTCCCCCCAAACTATATTTTATAATTTTATAAACTTGATGTCATAATGAAAAAAAATCATCTTTTTTTATAAATAATCAAAACTATAATTCACAAGCAAAATAAGCATAACTTTATAAATCATTCAAAGGTAACATTTTAAAGAATATCTACTGGAAATGAAATAACACAAAACAAGTGTTTGAGCTTTAACTTCTTGTCTTTAACTTCTTAAAAGCTAATTAAGATTAAGGAGCTTCTCTGTCACGATGCTGATCATGGCGGGGCGTTCAAGGAAAAGCAGTACTGGAATATAATTATTCAGGACGAAGACCATTCATTGCATTTAGGAAGATAATTTTTAAACTAAAAAATCAACGTCTGTCCATCTTCGTTAGAATTTTCATGTCTCTTAAAACGGTGAATCCAACTTACAATTTTTGTTGAAAAGAACAAGAATGATCATAGCTGTTGGTTTGTACATATATACTTTCCTAAATCTCTCATAGCAAAGTTCACATACGGTTTCTATGATGGTGGGTGGTAAAGAATGTGAGACTTGATCACAAGAACAACCCCATATGAAACAGAAGACTGGAGATTTAGTTACTTCTTGTTCTTTAAAAGTAATTTACGAGGACTTTGTTGATCTACGGAATTCACCTCAGGATACACACAGTGATCATAGATGTCCAGGAAATAATTATAACACTTTTTTTAAACACTTCTAATTCTTTGTTTTTTCTTGTAAACAAAAAGGTAACTTTTGTGTCATCACTTCAGCAATGGTTAAAAAAAAAAACAGAGAAAAGAAGAATTCAGTCATTCAATTGGACACTATTTTTCAACAATTATGAGATTATGTCTAATGGAAAATGTCCTTTTCTGAGAAAGTCAGTTTTGTGTTGCTCGTTAGGAAGACTTTGTCCCCCTTCTAAATGATAAAAGTTGCAAGAAAAAACAAAAGAAAATAAAACAGAGAAGAACGTGTACATCTACTTACAAACCATACAGTTTGGAATTTGAAATTTGGGGATGACTTCATTGCTTAGAAGAATTGCAGAGTATTACAAACACAGTTGTATGACAAGTCCTATGGGTACATCTCCTAATTAATTATACTTATTCAGCAAAAAATTTACCCTAATTATTTAATCCCATCACAGAATTTTCAATTTATTGTCACATGCTACTCTTAGTATTCATCGAATAAACTAGACTTAATTAACAAATACATAAATTGTTGTCGCGATATCTTTTACAAGTTTACATTGAAAATAATGACAATAAGATCGTTAAAGTTGGCATTGAAATCAATCATTAGTCCTAATTGAAGTACATTTATAAAAGGAGGAAGTATAATTGGTAATTTCTTTCTAGTTTAAAAACCATTCAAAAATTAACACAAGATAAAAGAAATAAATAATTGTTCCGTTAAAAAAAAAAACAACAACAACCCAAAAAAATTCCACTGATATGTGAGATCTAGAGAAATCCAATAATACATAATTTTATCCTTAATTAGTAGAGAGCTAATTGAAGTTTAAACTGTGATGCTAAAATGCTTGAAATTTTAATTCGTGATAATAATAACTTGATGTCTAGTTCTGAACGTTTCTAAAGTAATTTGCCACATTATATTCATATTTATATTTCTTGCTTGTTACGTTTATCATTTTTATCACAAAAGTATTTTTATTATTTAATAAATATAAAAAAACCTAAATTCATGTATACATTTATTATGCTTCTTCTCCCTGTCGCATATACTGGATCTTCTCCCACTTTTGTATCTCCACTCCCTTATATCTTATACTTTATATGTTTTCTGGTGAAATTCTAACATTCATGTGAACAACTTTATATATGGATTGGGAAAGTAATGAGAATGCAGAAAGTGGCTTGGAATGGTAAGTCAGAAGGAGTTCAAAGGAACTTCGAATTTTCAGACAAAGAAAATCTGTTGTGGAGAGATGTTGGCAAAGTTTTGTCTTCACAACAATGTTTTAAAAATTAGACCAGACATTAAACCGATCAAAGGAAAAGTTTAAAGATTTAACCAGTAATAAACTATTATAAAACTGGTATATAATATATAAGAAGTAAATTTTATAAGAATAAGTAAAAATAAAATATTTTATTGAAATAAAAAATACACTAATGCCTATTATTATATAATAAACTAATAATACATAAATATGAGTCTAATATAAAACTTAAAATAACAATAACAATTAAAATTGTATTTATGAAGGAGATTGTGTCTCATCATCTTCAAAAGTTTCAAATTCTCTAAAAGTATCTAATGTAATCAAAATAAAAGCAAAGTATGCAGACGTGAGTTCTCTCACCCTTGGTGATTTTTCTCCTAGGCATCGCATACCTTACGGCCACCATACGCTCAACTCTTAGCTGCATCTAATGAACTGAGATTGAAATTCGTGTTGACATTGAAGGTTGGAAATTGTAGGGTTAAACCTTGCCAAGCTCCTTGAGTTCGGAATATGGGCAAGAAGAAGAAAACACCTCATAAGGGCAGAGACATTACGATAGATTGTGTTATAGGTTTACAGGTAGCCCGAGAGGTGTCTATGAGAAACCTAGACATTGCTGATGATGAAGTGCAAGAAGAAAATGCTAAGTGTTATCCTCCGACAAAATAGACCAATACGCAGAATACTGCGGGAGATGACAAGGAAGTGAACATGGCTTCAGGAGTAAGCAGAGATGGCACAATAAGAGCAATACAGCAAGGCAGGATTCAAGGCAATGTGGAGGCGAAGAAAAATAATTAGTTGATAATAAAAGTAGCGGATGAGTCCAATGCTAGTGTTTATAGACAAGAATAAGCGAGGGGAAACAGGGAAGGTAAGTTACTGAATAAAACAAAAAATGTGGGTACTGGGGTGTTGCATATTGAAGCGCTGGGGGATGAGATGCATCCACAGCCGATGAGGATACAAATGGGGAGAATGTAACCACAGAAGCATCGGACTCAAAGGATGAGGAACCTACCCCAAAGGTGCTCGATAGAATGCCAGAACCAACTTTATACAAGAATGATGAAGGCAACACTAAACCTTCTTATGTCAGTCTATTCAGGAACAACAGAGACATGAAACATGGGATGCAGCTAGACTTTGTCTAAGTAGATGAGGAAGTTACCATGGAGGAAGAGGATATAATAGAAATTGAGCAAGCATGGAGATACTGCCTTGTGGGTTGCTTCACAAGGAGGCTCCTAGGGATGAAGGCTCTTGAAAGGAAAATGGCAAAATGGAATGCACAGTGCAAGATTCTGCTTCATGCTCAGGGTTGGATGATTTTCCAATTTGATACAGAAGAGGATCGAGGTAATGTATTGGCAGGAGGTCTGTATGTAATGTATGGGAGAACTCTACTACTAAAGAAACTTTCATATGGGAATATGGGAATATCTCTAGCAAAGTCTAAAGCATATAGGAATATCTCTAGCAAAGTCAAGAAAGCACAAGAGGATTTTCAAACAGCCTATAAGGCTTCCTTTAATAGGCCTGATGATATTGTGTTGAACCAAGATGTGAAGACTAAGAGGAAGTATGCAGAATTCCTACTAGATGCAGAAAGGAATTTTTATCAATAAAAAGCTAAGTGCTTACATCTTATTGAGGCTGATAAAAATACCAAATACTTCCATACAGTGACTAAGAAAAGAGGAAAACAAAACACTATTTTCCACATCATTAAGGAAGATGGAACTGCTACCTATTTGATGGCAGAAGTAATAAGTTGCTTTCTAAACTATTACCAAGGTCTTCTAAAACATCTCCTCTACACAGGCTTGATTTGGATGTTGTAAGGAATGGACTGGTCCTGGATGAGCAGACACAAGAATCAATGGTTGCACCCATTAGTGAGGAGGAGATCAAAAGGGCCATGTTTGACATAGGAAATGATAAAGCCTCGAGTCCAGATGGATACACTTCAGCCTTCTTCAAACAACAATGGCAAAGAGTCAGGCTAGAGGTAATTTCAGTTGTACAAGAGTTCTTTATCGCTGGGAAATTACTGAAGCAAAATTAATCACATCATCATCACTCTTATCCCTAAAACCAAGGCTGCACCGAAGGTGGCTGACTTCAGACCCATTACTTGCCTAAATGTGGTTTACAAGGTGATCACCAAAATTATGAATGAGCGTATGTTAAAAGTTGTGGGGAGAATTATTGATCCGTCTCAAGCTGCCTTTGTTCTAGGGAGAAATATGCTTGACAATATGTTCTTAGTTCAAGAACTTGTTAAGGGTTATACAAGGAAGAGGATATCCACAAGATGCATGATAAAAATAGATCTAACAAAAGCCTATGATACGGTTGCATGGAGATTTCTTGAGCACATGATGAGAGGGTTGGGATTCCCTACAAAATTTACATGATGGGTCATGGAGTGCGAGCAGACCGCTGCATACTCCATCTCAATAAATGGATCACTGTATGGGATGTTTCAAGACTGAAGAGGACTAAGACAAGGTGATCCGATGTCACCCACCTTATTCCTACTTAGGCTGGAATATTTTTCAAGGCTATTAAAGAATAGAACAATAAATCCTCAATTTACCTCCAGCTGAAGTGCAAACACCTAAGTATTACATACTTTGCTTTTGCAGATGATCTTATGATATTTTCTAGAGGGGATCAAGCCTCTATAAACATACTAGTAGATTTGTTGGAGGATTTGAACAGGGTGGCAGGGCTGAAGGTGAATATGTCAAAGTCCAGCTTATACCTAGCAGGGGTGTGTGGATATGAGAAAGAGATTATAAGGTAGATGGTGGAGTACCCTTTAGGGGATTTTCCTATCCGATATTTGGGGGTACCATTGACACCAATAAAGGTTTCAGTGGCCCAGTTTTTAATGCTTATTGAATCTGTTGAAGCTTATCTTAACTCATGGAAGGGTCAGTCCCTTTCATATGCAGGCAGAATTGAGCTCATAAATTCTGTTATTCAAAGGGTGCTCTCCTTTTGGCTACAAGCATTTCCTATACCTACAACCATTCTGGAGAGGCTAACCTCTATTTGTAGACTATTCTTATGGGGAGGGAGGCACTTTAGAGTGACATGGGATAATATATGCTCTCCAAAAGATGAAGGTTGTCTGGGTTTGAAAATTGCAAGCAATGGAACTCGGCATTTTTAGCCAAAGTACTATGAAACATTCTGTTACCAAACCTCTACAAGTCTACACATGTTACACACATGGACTCAAGACCAAACAACCACGTATTGAAATCCTAGACTAACTGCCATGTGTAGTTGACTCATCCAATTGTTTTTGATTAAGTTTATGTATTAAGTTATTTCTTTTTGAGTTGTGATTTCTGTTTTGTAGGAGGGAGTTCCTCCATTTTCTTTTAGTTTTTCCGAGTTATAGGAGGGTGTTCCTCCACTTAGAAGTAATGCTCCATGATGTAGGAGGTAGTTATGCCTCACTTAGGTATTTAAACAATAACATCAATGACAGAAGCAACTTCCAAAATTCAATTAAGTCTTTAAGTGCTTAGTCTCAAGGGGTTCCAGGTTCCCTCTCTAGAGCCTGAATTCATAGCCAACATAGGTCGCAAAAACAAAACACCCAACCTACCCACTCAAACACCATCCACGCCTTTGACCGAAAGACCCATAACTAGATCTTTAACCCGGGATCATAACAAATTGGTATCAGAGCCAACAGTTATGGGCGAATTAGTCCAAGACCAGCTTAACAAACTCTTCAACTTACTCTTAGCAGAGCAGCAAGCCAACCAGTCTAGAAATGAGAAGGTTGAACAACTTCACGCTAAAATGGAGGCCATGTCTCTCAACTTGGAATCGACAAAGAAGGGGCTATCTTCAAGCGCTGAAAGTCAAACAAAATCACGCAGAGATAAGGGAATTTTTGGTGCGACAGTTTCTAAAAATTCTGGAGCAAACTCGATTGTGCCAAAATTTACAAAACTTGACTTCCCTCACTTCAATGGGCTAGAAGACCCTTTGGGTTGGTTTAGCCGTTGTCAGCATTTTTTTCGTCATCAATCAACAACCGAGGAAGAAAAGGTAAGCTTAGCCTCCTGTCACTTAGAGGGAATTGCTCAATTATGGTATATACAGCTGTTGCAGGATGTTCCTGATCCGACTTGGGAGGAATTCTCACACTAATGCAATCTTCGATTTGGTCCTCCAATCCGCAGCAATAAATTGGGAGAATTAGCAAAGCTCAAGCAAATTGGCTCGGTGGCGGATTATCAGAACAACTTTGAAATTCTGGTGTCTTGTGTTAGTGTCCTTACACAACACCAGAAGGTTCAGCTTTATCTCAGCGAATTGCATGATTCTATCGCTGTGGAAGTTGAACTTCATCAACCTAAGGATTTGGTGACCGCAATGAGCATGTCACAACTGTATGAACGTAAATTGTTCTCACGTTCTTTAGCAGTTAGGGACAATCGACGCACTGCTCTTATTCCAGAACTCCAACTGAACCGTTCTGTAAAACGGTTGGTTAGAGATGAGATGGACGAAAGGCGAAAGAAAGGGCTATGTTTTAATTATGATGAGCCATTTGTTCGCGGTCATCAGTGTAAGAAATTGTTCTTAATCGATTTAGAAGAAATGGAAGATGCAGATGATACAATTTCAGATGTGCAGAATCTAGAACTACCACCTGAGATTTCGTTGCATGCAATTTTTGGAATTCGAAACCCCCAATCCATACGATTGGTGGGCAGCTAGAACGGTGGCAAGGTCTTAGTTCTAATAGATTCTGGTAGTACTCACAGTTTTGTATCTGCATCAAAGGTAGCTGAACTGAATGCTGAAGTTAATGAGAAGAATGGCTTAAAAGTTAATGTTGCTAATGGGGAACAAATCAGCAGCCCAGTGTCTGTAAGGGAATTCCGATTATGCTGGGATCTAATTCTTTTTCTGTGGATTTATTTGTCCTGCTGTTAACTGACTTTGACGTGGTTTTGGGGGTTAATTGGCTTCGCACCTTAGGACCCATTCTTTGGGATTTTACTATCATGTGCATGTCTTTTTTTCTATAGGGACATTTAATAGAATTGCGAGGCATACATCCATCCTCTTCTCCAATACAACCTGAACTCAATGCTATACAGACATCCAAAGATACGGACATTCAGCTGCAGAAATTATTGGCTGAATTTGTTTCTTTATTCAATTCTCCAATAGGGTTGCCTCCAAGTAGGTCTTGTGATCATCGAATTCCCTTGGAACCAGGAGCAGGACCAGTTGTGGTTCGGTCATATAGATATCCCCATGGTCAGAAGATGAGATTGAACGACAGTGTACTGCCATGTTACAGCAAGGCATAATCCGACCAAGTCGTTCACCTTTCTCTTCCCCGGTGATCTTAGTTCCAAAGGCAGATGGTTTTTGGTGTTTATGTGTTGATTACAGAGAATTAAACGTCAAAACAATCAAAGATAAGTTCCCTATTCTGGTGATTGATGAGTTATTAGAAGAATTAGGCGGAGCAAAATTCTTCACAAATTTGGATTTATTATCCGGATACTACCAAGTTGCAATGTATCCTCTGGATATTGTGAAAACAGCGTTTCAAACACATCACGGTCACTTTGAATTTTTGGTAATGCCATTTGGACTCTCCAACACTCCTTCAACCTTTCAGGCCTTGATGAATGAGGTATTTAAGGCTTACTTAAGAAAATTCGTTCTGGTTTTCTTTGACGATATTTTGGTTTTCAGTCGAACGTAGGCAGAACATCTTCATCATTTGCGTCTAGTGTTTTAATTGTTGACACAAAATAAATTATTCCTCAAACGCTCCAAGTGTACTTTTGCTCAAACTCAGGTTTCTTATTTGGGTCACATTATTTCTCAAGATGGAGTGCAGGTAGACCAGTCCAAGATTTCCGCAATTATGGAGTGGCCCAAGCCCAACACTATTTGTGGCTTAAGGGGATTTTTAGAGCTAACTGGTTACTACTGAAAATTTGTACAGAATTACAGAACAATAGCTGCTCCTCTCACTACTATGTTACGAAAGAATTCTTTCCGTTGGACTGACGAGGCTGTTATTGCTTTTGAAAGATTGAAAACGGCTTTGACGACAACCCCAATCTTGGTTCTACCGGATTTTGAGCTAACATTTGTTATTGAATGTGATGCGTCAGACACAGGAATGGGAGCAGTACTGTTACAGCAAAATAAATCTGTGGCATATTTCAGTTGATCTATGGCAATACGGTATCAAAGCCTCCCAGCATATGAAAAAGAGTTGATTGGCTTAGTTAAAGCTATCAAACATTGGCATCCCTATCTCTGGGGTTGCAAATTCATTGTGCGGACAGACCATTATACTTTGAAGTTTCTGTTGGACCAACGTACTCTCTCATCATCTCAGCAACATTGGGTTAGTAAACTTATGGCTTTTTGTTTTACAGTTGAATACAAAGCTGGTAAAAACAACAAAGTTGCTGATACTCTATCACGAAGAGATGCTGATCAATTTGTTCTCATGGCAATTTCTATGCCACAACTTAGCCTTTTTGATGAGATACATCGAGAACAACGTGATTCTAGGAGGTCCAACAACTAATCTCTGCAATCAACAATGGCACGGCAGCAGACAAGTGGAGTTTTAAGCAGGGGTTACTCTTTTACAAAAATAAAGTTTATCGTCCCCTTAATTCTCCATCCATTCAAACGGTGGTTAGTGCTCTCCACAACCAAGGTCATGAAGGTTATCAAAAGACGCTACACAGAATTACTCGAGATTTTTATTGGCAAGGATTAAGGCAGATTGTGCGAAATTTTGTCAGAGCCTGTGATATTTGTCAATGGCACAAAACGGAAACACTCCAGCCAGCTGGTCTCCTACAACCTCTTCCGATTCCAACTCAAGTCTGGGCTGATATTTCCCTTGATTTCATTGAAGGAATTCCTACTTCACGAGGAAAGAATGTTTTGCTGGTAGTCATCGACAGATTTTCAAAATATGGCCACTTCGTTGCTCTCTCTCATCCATATACCGCTGTAAGTGTTGCACGATCCTTCTTTGACAACATTTTTAAATTACATGGGTTGCCAGAAACTATGGTTAGTGATCGCGATGTGACTTTTACTAGTCCGTTTTAGAAGGAATTATTCTGTTTGTGTGGAACAAAATTATGTTTCAGTTCAGCTTATCATCCGCAATCGGATGGCCAAACGGAAGTCGTTAACCGAACCATTGAAATGTATCTTCGTTGCTTCACAAGCGCTCAACCTAACAAGTGGATTGACTGGTTATCTTGGGCTAAATTCTGCTATAATACAAGTTACCATTCAACTCTAAAGTCTACTCCTTTTGAAACAGTATATGGCCGTCCTCCTCCTCAGTTGCTTTCATACCTGCCAGGCAGTTCTTCCATTGAAGTGGTGGACACTGCTCTTAAAACTAGGGATGAGATGGTGCACTAGCTCCGGCAAAATCTGCAGCAAGCACAACAAAAAATGAAGCGCAACTATGACCAATCTCATCGCCACCTGGAATTTCAAGTTGGTGATAAGGTTCTACTTTGTCTACAACCTTACCGTCAGAGTTCAGTTGCTAAACGAAGAAGTCAGAAACTTTCAGTCAAGTTTTATGGACCTTTTTTGGTTCTTGAGCGAATCGGTTCTATGGCTTATAAGCTATACTTACCAACATATTCTAAACTACACCCTGTTTTCCATGTTTCCACCCTTAAACGATATCATGAAGGACTAGATTCTTGTACTCCAGTGCTGCCACCAACTCCACCGAACGTTCCTCTTCAACCTCTGGCTGTTTTAGATCAACGTATTAAGGCAGGACAGCTTAAGATTTTAGTCCATTGGTGTAATTCTTCTCCAACAAATGCTTCATGGGAGAATGCTAACGATTTTTCTTACAAGTTTCCTGAATTTGCGCTTAAGGACAAGCACCCTTTGGGGGCAGGTAGTAATGTTACCAAACCTCTACAAGTCTACACACGTTACGCACATGGACTCAAGACCAAACAACCACGTATTGAAATCCTAGACTAACTGCCATGTGTAGTTGACTCATCCAATTGTTTTTGATTAAGTTTATGTATTCAGTTATTTCTTTTTGAGTTATGATTCCTGTTTTGTAGGAGGGAGTTCCTCCATTTTCTTTTAGTTGTTCCGAGTTGTAGGAGGGTGTTCCTCCACTTAGAAGTAATGCTCCATCATGTAAGAGGTAGTTATGCCTTACTTAGGTATTTAAACAATAACATCAATGACAGAAGCAGCTTCCAAAATTCAATTAAGTCTTTGAGTGCTTAGTCTCAAGGGGTTCCAGGTTCCCTCTCTAGAGCCTGAATTCATAGCCAACATATGTCGTAAAAAGAAAACACCCAACCTACCCACTCAAACGCCATCCATGCCTTTGACCGAAAGACCCATAACTAGATCTTTAACCCGGGACCATAACACATTCATGCTAAAGCAGATTCATTATGGGTAAGGTGGATACATGAAACGTATTTGAAGGACATATTAATATGGGATTGGGAACCCCACAAACGTGACTCACCTTTGTTGAAAAAACTGGCATAGATTCGAGATAAATTGGTGGAAAAATTAGGAGGCTAAAGGGAAGTAGTCCATAGTATGCAGAAGATGTGTAAATGGCAACACTTCATCACAGAAAATTTGTGAACTATTAAGAGTTAAACATACAAGAAGACCATGGCTAGCTTTTATATAGAAGCAATATATACCTATAAAATTCTCCTCCATTGAACGACTTAGTCTTTGGAATAGACTACCAACGAAGGATAATTTACAATTCCTGGAGATAGATAGAATATGTGGTTTCTTTAATGTTGAAATAGAAACTGTTGATCATTTATTTTTCAAGTGTGCCATTACAGGTGAAATATGGAATGCTATATGGGCATGGCTAGGATTGACATAAACCATATCCACATTCTCTAGTGCCATAAAATGGACTCGGAAAGACTACATCAGAGCACGTATTATAAGCAAAGCTGCTAGACTGGCATTTATGTACACCATATATATGGTATGGAAGACAAAGAACACCATACAGCTAGAGTCTGCTTCTGTGATGAGCTTAGATGTAGTTCTCAAAATTAAAACAGTAATGTATAGAATCTTATATAGATTATACCCCACGGATCTTATTACATTTTGACACTTCAGTTGTAGGAGGGATCTTGATGTAATTTTCCTTATAGTCTCTTTTTGGATGTATTGGGAGATATGATGTATATTTTGGTTGATGCATCGGAGGTAGTGGAAAATTTAATGTACTTTTGTTTATAGCCTCTTTTTGGGTATATTGGGTAACCTGGTATATTTTTATTTATAGTTTCTCTTTAGATGTATTAGGGAAGTGGTTGTAATTGATGTAGGTTTTTGGATTACACAGTGGATCAGGGTATACCCTAAAGATCTATGTACGTATGATTTTGTGCAATATACTATTTACCTTGCATAAAAAAATAAAAGCAAAATGTGGAATTGTTAAGGATTCCATAGAAGTTACCAATCTGTGGAGACTAACGAACAAAGGTCTGGTATTGTTCTAGACAACTAAGAACAAATGTGCTCATTATGTTGACAAAAATAAGATGACCTTTATGTAAAGGAAACGATCCTTATATTAAAGATACTTAATTTGTAGCACCCCACTCCTGGGAGACCCGAACCCGACATCGACGGTGATATCCGAGCTCGTGCCTCACGAGGGTGGTATGCTAGAGCAATCGCTGCAGTTCAAAAGTCGGTAATACATTTTTTTTAAAAACCAATTTAGTGCGCAAATATTAGTAAATAATTTGGGCCCGTTCTAGTACGAAATAATTTTCAAACATAATACAATTTCTCTCATAAAGGACACTCCACAGCATTTAACTCTTACAAGTACGAGAAATCAAAATCAAATTGGACCCAATACTGTTCCTGAACACATTCAGTAATCACATTAAAATACAACATTTATCAATTTGGGGACCCTCAGAAATAACAGTATCATTTTGCGGAAAAATACAACTTTTCACAGGAACAGAATGACATTAATGCAGACGTGAACTGATCCCGACCTCAAACCTTGACTTAAGTGCAGTAGGCATACTCCCGTGAGTCTAACGGGGTACTCTTCAATTCCTGAAAAATAGTTGCAATGTTGGGTGAGTTTGCGAACTCAATGAGAAACCATC
>JAOSBK010000007.1:27454123-27473093 GCA_027568895.1 Erythroxylum shatona
TTAAATACATCTCTAGATGAGATGTAATGATCTTGATGGTATATACCAAGGTATAAGAATAACTGCTTAATGTTTCATTGAGCCTTATTATAAAGGATATTCTGATTATATAAGTTATGACATATATTGAAATTATTGAGATATTATGAATAGTTGAAATTGATCTTTTTGAGGTACTAAGAATGGTTGATAAGCAATGATGGGAATAACTGATTGATAAGGATTAGATAAACAATATAGTTGATTGTAGCAAGAAATATTCTTTGGAAGAAAAATTACACCGAATAAGGTTAAGTAGATCAGATGGTTTACTTTTAAGAATAAAGTAAGTAGATCAGATGGCCGGTTGGTTTCATTATGGTTCGATAATTGGTCCAGCAATGGCCCCTTAATTCACCAATTAAACGTGTCTAGAGCTTCCTCTTTATTCCCTCTCAAGACCCGGATGCGAGCCTTCATAAATGGGTCCTCGTGGCATCTTCCGCGCAGCTTGAGCCATCTTCAACCACCCTACCCCCCTTCTCCACAGATACCTGATGTTTTTTTTCTAGAGGACTCTTCCTGTTGCCTCGCTGTCCAATCGCATCATTTGTGACAACATGCGTCTTCATCGACCCAAGGTCCCATGGGCAGCCACGGTTTGGAGCAAATTTTTAACGCCAAGATTGTCATTCATCCTTTGGTTAGCCATTCAGCATAGACTCTCCACCGCTGACCGACTTCCATATGTTCAGATTGACCAACATTGCCCCATGTGTTCTCAACAACCAGAGACATGTTCCTATCTATTTTTCGAATGCTCCTTTACCAAAGCTATTTGGGAACATGTCTCTACCGTGTGTTCTTGGACAGACCCCGGATTGAATCTGGTCGAGATCACTACTTCTATCACTGTTCAGCATGCTCACAGTAGACCTCTCTTTACTGTGGTCTTGGGTGTTTGCATCTATACGATTTGGCGAGAAAGAAATCTCCGTCGTTTCCAGCATGTAACGCCTCCGAAGGAATGCCTCATCTCTTCGATCCTGTCCACCATTCGCGAGATGGTTATGGCCAAGCGCCTCCACCTCATGTGTAGCTCGTCTGTATGCTCAGCGTTAAGACTTTAACGTGTTGCTTGCCTAGCTTCCTCTTTGCTTTAGGACTGTGGCTCTGGATATGAAACCTGTTCATTTGTTTTTCTGGCTCTAGTGTCTGTAGTGTTTTTTGTTAGGGGTCACCCCTTGTTTCCCTCTTGTACTCTGTCTTCTTTATTCATTTATTAATTCCATTTCTTTTTTTTTTAGAAAGAATAAAAGAAAATGGAACAAATTAAAAGAGAATATTGGAGTTCTATTCCCAACGAAGACTCAAGCATGAGATGTAGACTAAGCTACACTCTCTATGCATTTTGTTTGATGTAAATTATTAGACTAAATGATTGGATTTTTTAATTTGAGGCGACACTCTTATTAATGTGAGAAGAACTTAGGACCCACGTTATATTATATGAAAATATGGTCAGAGGATACAAATTTGATTTGATGAATGTGTTACTAACATAGGAAGTTAAGTTTGTGAATAAATGGGAATGAGTGGAGAAATTAGTAAGTATGATTCGACATTGCAATAAGTCAATGTGAAATCAGAGGAAAGCATATGAATAGAGAAAAGAATTTGAGAAAATGAGTCAATTGGGAAATAAGAAGAAAATAATCATATGAGATAGTACTACCTATGAGATAGTACTACCTCATTGAGGATAGATACTTAAAGAATTACGAGAACAAATCATAGGCACAAGGAATTTTGGGTTAGATTTGTTGGAGTTAATAATGCCCCTGATAGTATTATGGTGTTGGAGATTAAAGTGATCTAGGCAAAATTGTATCAAATAGTGACTATGACCATCTATGGTATCTTGAATGTATTCAAAGAGTTGAAAAGAATATTTTGATTACTTAAGAAAATTTTTTCGAATGAATATGAAATTCTATCTGTACATGAAAATGAACGCTTTACGTGGCATATTTTGTTATCTGATGCGTTTCATATAATACATGTTCTGATAAAGGTATTGTGATCAGAGTAGCCAGTCTAAAAGAGCTTTAAGCTCAGAATTCTGCACGTGGAGCTCTGCTCCGTGATCTCTGTTTCTGACTAAGCCTAATGGCCAGTATCTGTATCTGAATTTGAAAGGCACTCGATCACAACAAATAATAATGAATTTGGAAAATGTTTCGCATCAGAGATTAAGATGCACTTTGTTGCAACATAATAAACTGATTTTGTATGCATATAGTCTATTAAAGTTCCATGAGTTGAATATTTGATACATGATTTGAAATTTGTTGAATAGCCATTGCCTTGAAAGCTTGGAGACACTAATTGTACAGTGAAACATTTCGAATTTTTACACATATACAGATCAATAATGTTTGAGGTACTTATTGAGTACGTTTGAGGTACTTATTGAGTTTGAAAGAATTTGATATGAGAGTGAGACAGTGGATAGAAGTATTGAAGAACTATGATTGTACAAATGAGTACTGTCTTGGTAAAACAGTGTACAAATCTGATGTCTGAACAGAAAATTTGATAAAGGAATAGCACAAATTCAGATATTGTGGTTCCTAAATCTAGTGCAATGAAGAGCATAGAATGTTAAGTTGTCTTTTGGGCAAATCAAAGTGTTATTAGTTAACGTCAGTTTCACGTGAAAAGATTAGCAAAGCTCGACCTGAGGATTCAGAAGTTATGAATCTTGTTGAGGAAATTGAAAAACAATTTAAATGAATCTAAATTTTAAGTTTGAATAGGAAAATAATATCTTATGATTGTAACATGAAGTTTGTGTGCTCAAAAAGTATGAGTGAGTAAAAGATTATTAGAGATAGCACAAATAAAAACTTATGTTATACATCCTAGAAGGAATACGATGAAATAATGTTGATGGCTATGGATGCAAGAATAAGTGACTACATGTATTTATTGCCAACAGTCTTAACTGTTGGAGATATGCATAAAGCTTATATTGTGGAGTGCGTAGAAACATGAGGTCGATATTTAGTTTTATTGGACTTTAGGCATATCAATCAATATCACATTAATATCAATCGAATATCATATGAGGTGTTGTGAGCACAGAAAGAGTCGAGTATCTTTATATTAAATGAATAAGGCCTAAAAATAGTCTAAGGTTGGAAGTGATAGGTGATGTGTATTAGGAATTAAGTGACTCAAGAAAAATGAATGAATTAAGAGGAGCAACATCGAAGATTTGGAATAAAGTAAGATAGACATATGAGTTAAGTGTTTTAATACTAAAGAGATGTGAATTTTCAAGCAAAAGATGAATTGTTTATGAGAGTATCGCCTTGCCAAAGTGTACTCATGTTAGAAAAAGTTAAGCTAAGCCAGCAAAGCCTACATAAATTGGTCCACATAAAATTATTGCAAGAAAAGGGACCATTAATGTATGAGTTTGTACTACTAACAAAGATGTCTTAAATGCATAAAGTGTGTTATGTGAGTATGATAAGAAAAAGTGTTCTGATCTGACTAAGGTGTTTTGTTGGCACAAGAAATGAAAAGTTGAGTGATCTGAAATATATTGAGGAAACAGACAAGATTGTGTGATATCTGAATAAGTAAAAAAATTGATTAATTCCATTGATTATAGTCAAGTAGAAGAGGTTATTCGAATGATGAAGTAATTGGGTAATGGAAAAAAAAGAGGAAATAATATCCCTGCCTTTTCGATCAATCAGATAAGAATTTTGAGGATGAAATTTCTTTAAGGAGGGGAGAACTGTAACATCCCATTACCTATGATAAGACTTAAATAGTGAACATGAGAAATTTCTGAGAAGTTAGAACGCACAATTCATGCTTATGCAAAATATAGCATATACATACGTGATAATATTGATTTTTGCACAATAGTATGATTATACATGCATTCATGATATATTCCGGGTATAATTGATTTATAAATGTGATTATATTGAGAATTGTGATTTAAATGTGTTAAAAACTGTTATGGTGTTGCTAATTGTTGTTTCGAAAATTTTGGTGAATCTTAGGAAATTCCAAAAATTTGGGATATATTTGGACTAGGATAAATGCCAAGTGGTAGGATAAATTGATGCATGAATACTTGAATGATTTAGCCTATAATTGTGTGACAAATGGGCTGGTAAGTTGATGGCATTTGGCATAGTTAAATTGGTGACAAATGGACTAGTAGTGAATTGACAAATGGACCAATCATTGTGTAACAAATGGGCTGGTAAGTTGATGACAAATGGCATTGATAAATGGACAAGTGGCTACTGTACTTAAATGACATGTGACCTAGTTTTAATGGTGACATTTGGTAGCTTATGGAAGGGATAAGTGGCTTACATGCTTAAGGACACATGTTGAAATTATATAGTGACATCTAGTACCCTAGGTGTAAAGTTTCTGCATATTGTTTCAACAAAACTCATTCTCTTCTTTTCTCATCTCTCACCACCGAAACTTGCTTCCGTCTTCCCCTTCTTGTGTTTTGCTTGAAGCTATGCTAAATTACCACACTAAATACATGCCTTTACCCATCACAAAGTAGCTAAAGAACCAGTTGAATGTTGTTGTTTCATCATAGCTTAAATTCATTTAATTCCAACTTGAATGTGTAATGATTCTGCATATTTGGAGTACTGATTTGGAGTGATTTTTTGAGCTGGGATTAGAACTGAACAAGTAAGTAAAAGATTAGTGTTTATGGCATGTTAAATGGTTTGAGAATGATGTGTGAATTGGACTAAAATGCATGAGATATTGGTGAAGATGTATACTAGATTGTTATGAACTGGAAAATTTTCATTGAACAGACTTCGGTACTTTGATGATATCTTGAACTGTAGATATCCAAATAAATTTATTCTTGATTCAGAATAAATTAGAGACATATTTCTACAACTTCCCTGAAGAAGTCTAATGTTAATTCTATCTCTAAGCATTTCAAAATCTGGCTGTAAGTCGAGTTAGGAGTTCTGTTATAGTTTTTAAAATAGTCTTAAATGTTTTGAGTATAACTTTCAGTATACTGAATAAAATTGTATGATTTTTGTCCTATTAAAAACTAGAAACATAGTGGAACAATTGGCTAGAAGAAAGTTCTACTGAAAGACACCATTTTCCTTGTCATAATAATCATGCAAAGTTATCCTAAAAGGGGGTGTTAGGATGAAAATACTGAGGTGTGCTGGAATTTGATAACTGGAATATTTTTATTGAACATGCTTCGATAGTTTAACTATGTTTTGATCTGTAGATTTCTAAATGAAATGATTCTTAATTTGAATTGAACTAGAGACATTTGGATACAAATGTTAAGAAGAAATTAAATTTGAATTCTGTCCTTAAGGGTCTTGAAATTGAGCTTGCAGTAAGTCTTGGTTTAGGCAGTAACACTACCAGGGATAGAAATCAGTTCCTATTTTTATTGAATAAAATGTATTGATATAGGCAGAATAATACATATATGTCTTCATAAAAGTTATATCTTATTATCTTAGCTTTAAATTGGTATAAAGCTTGTAATTTTTAGATACTGGAATTGAGAGATATGAGCTGTACAACTTGAATGCATGATCATGCATTAGCCAAAATTTCAAATGCACACAGTCTGTGGTATTTTGAGCATAACTCATATAGTAATGAACCAAATTGAATGATCTTGGTATATTTAGAAACTTAAAACATTGGAGAACAACTTTTTAGAAGAAAGTATTGCCTGATTTTGACAATTTCCTTATCAGATTAATTATGCAAAGTTGAGCCGTATGTATGTTAAACCTAAAATCCGAGGTGGTCAATAAAGTTTTGTAATTGGTTTCACATTGATTAATTATGGTCCAAATTATGAATACAAATGTATTAATGAGGGCTTTGATATTTGATTGAATTGATGATAAGGAAAACAATATGATACCCGGGATTGTCATTGAACATGCATTGTGCATACTTTTTATACATCAATGTGCATCAAAGAATACATTTACATTTGTGCAAAATTGTGATCTTTGTAAATGTGTTTGTATGATATAGAGGAACTCATTGGACGCCAGTCAGACATTGCCGAATCATCCAGGCAATAGCATATTGGAGCGTAATGTGAGTCAACCTAGATGAATTTTCTAGGATTGATTTAATTTGATTTGTTAAGCTTCCAATTATTGAACCGTTGCGATTGTTTCTAAATTCCAGACTTAATGTCTGAGGAGTATATATTTGGGACTATATTGGAAGTATTCTAATTTGTTTGATAATTCTGATTGTAATATGCTATGTGAATTCTCAATGAAAGTTGAATGCCAGGCTTAGGTCCGATGATTATGAAATTCTGACTGTTCTTATTAAATGATTTTGATACATGGTAAATTCTGAATTGATGCATTTCATAAAATGCATGCTCAGATAAAGGAGTTGTGACCGGAGTAGTCAGTATGAAAGCGCTTGCACGTAGAGCTTTGCTCCATTGTATATGATTCTGCACGTAGAGTTATGCTCCGTGATTCTGTTCTGACTGAGCCCAATGGGCTAGTATTTGTATATGTGATAGGCACTCGGTCACAACAATAATAACGAATGTGAAGTCTCATATGCATTTGTATTTGTTTATATATGTTCTAATTCGCAATAATTTAATGATGTGCCATGATAGTGTGAGTATTTGGAATATACATGTTCTGCATGAATAATTGCAAAATATGTGATTTGTGTATGTGAAGCCGGTGAAATAATCAATGATGGTTCACTCATTGAGTTCGCAAAACTCATAAAAAATTGCAACGCGGCTTTTCAGGTTCAGAGGAGTTATCTAATTAGACCAGTTGGAGTTCAGTCACTGCGAATGAGCATGAGTTAGGGGTCGGGATCAGTTTGCACCTGCATATGTCTTCAGTGATTGTATTTTTGTATTATATTCCGCAAGAATTGTATTAACTGTATGTGATTGAGTTGGTAATGCAATAACATTTTGATTGAAGTGTTACGTATCTAAAATGGGCCCAAGTGGTTGTTGAATACTAATGTTTGTAATAATTGTAACTTGTGATTGAAAATGTTTTTAAAAGAAGTGGGCTCGATTTTATTAATGATTTTCGCATACGTGTACTTTGTTTTAAAGAAACAAAAGTTTTGTAAGGAATTTTGACTGAATGGTTGTTTTAGCATGTCACCCTTGTGGGGTACGTACTCGAATATCACCATGAATGTCGGGTATGTGTCCTTTGAGAGTGGGGTGCTACAAATAATCTCCTTGGTTTGGATATCCTGAAACAGACAAAACTTGGGGTACATTAGAAGACAACAATTTAACTCCTCTGCAGCTTGACCGACGGATAGGAGTTTATTTTTTAAGGCAGGAACAAGCAAAGTATTAGGTAAAGCCATACCACCAGAAAGTTTTACTTTGCCTGATCCTACAACTGGATGCTTTTCACCATTAGCACTAGTCACATTACTCCTTTTAGAGATTGAATATTCCACAAAATCCAATGGGTCATACGTCATATGATCCATTGCACCTGAATCAATGATCCAAAAATTATTACCTGAATCTCCCGTTGCCATTGCGTGGTTTGCCGATGCTTCTTTTTTTTGTAAGGGAATAAGAGTGAGTTTAGTGGTAGAACTACCCTCATCTTGTCTTACCCGAATAGGTCCAGATTGTTCTTCAATTCCAGTACTAGTCAAGGCAGCTCCTCTTCCTTGCTTCTTCTTTGCCTATAATTCATGCCACCAATCAAGATAGCCATGTAATTTAAAGCATGTCTCCTTTGTGTGTTTCCCCCTCCACAATGCAAGCATGTTCCTCGTCCTTTACTCTCCTGTTGGTTCTCAAACTTCTTTTCACTAGTTGTTTGAGACTGCAGCTTTCTCTTAGTCACCATAGCTGTTCCACTCAAACCAATCTCATCATTCTTGGTTAACATCACTATTTGTTGCAATTCTTCCCTTTTCACCATGGCATAAGCCTGTTCAACAGTGGGAAAAGGTTGCCCTTGGAGAACATCTCCACGTATTTTATCCAATCTATCATCTAAGCCATCCAAAAAAGTGTAAACACGATCCTCCTGCAACATAGAATTATATTTCTGTATGTCTACACTGCATTGCATTGGGTTTGGTCTTCGAAAATCTATCTTTCTCCAAAGCCCTTGCAAACTATTATAATACGCCTCAATGGAACCTCCCCCTTGTTTCAATCTCATCACTTTTCGTCTCAAGTCATAAACTTGAGAAGTATCTGACCCATCGAAATATGTAATAGCAATTGCATCCCACACGGCCTTTGCAGTAGCATATCTAATATAATTGCTAATCAATTTCGATTCCATAGAGTTAATTAACCAACCTTTAACGATAGCATTCTCAGTCCTCCATCTCCTGAAGGTTGGATCAGATTCTTGCGGTGGTGGAAAATCTCCATTAATGTACCCAAGTTTATCCTTCCCAGCAATGTACATCTCGATGATCTGAGACCACAATCCATAGTTGTTGTCGCCTATTCATACGTTGATCGGTGCGGTCAACGTCTCTGGTTGTCCCACAGATGACGAAACTTGGCCCAAAACTTGGGAAATACTCTTTGTCAGATCTGTAAGAGTTGGGTCAGTGGATGAATTAACACTTGAAGGGGTTTGGTAACTCATCTTCCTTCACGTATTTTTCTCTCATAAAACTAGGTCCTAGAACTCCTGCTTTGATACCATGTCAAAACATCAATCAAAGGTAGAAGAAAAACAAGAGGAAAGGTAAGACAGAGTTAACGTGGTTCGGCATCGTTATTGCCTACGTCCATAAAGATTTTCTTTTTTTAGTCGTTCATGTTTTCTAGTTACGAAGTATATATAGTCAACTTATTTTTCAGAAACAAATCAATCATTCCAATCAAGAAGCCTATTAGGGAAGCAAATCTCCTTGACAGCTCATTCGAACACAGTGGTTCCTTAGTACCAGATGTTATAGAAGGCCAACCTAATCCCCACTTGGGCTTCACTAATGCAGGCCATAGAGGAGCATTTTGGCCCATCATGTTTTGAGTCACCTCGGGCTTAACTTTTTAAATTGATGCAAAATGGTTTAATTAATGAATAATATACTCAATTCATGTTCCTGGCTAACTGATCTACAGATCTTATCAAGAATGTGTTATTGGACTGCTTAATGGATTGAAGGAGCCTATTAAAAGTGATGTCATTGTACAGGAGCCTTCAAGTTTGATTCGAGCTGTTGGGCTTGCTAAACTCTATACGCCTGCCTCTACCATTTCCACTTTCCCAATGCACCTGCCTCTACCGGCTGCTTTTGCAAATCTCCCTCCTCTGTTACCGACACCCACAATGCAGTCTCACTTCATTGCCAATAATCACACTCCCATCTACCGTATTATTCCAATCGAGCTAAGAAGAGATAAGGGTCTATGCTTTACATGTGAAGAGAAGTACCATAGGGATCACAGGTGCCCGAATAAGCAATTAATGTTATTTCTAAAAAATGTAAACGAACCTCCAGATGAACAAACGGTGAACATTGCATCGAGCTTTGAATGGCATTCCCGTTAAAGATTTGAAAAACTATAGGGGTGTATTAGTTTCGCAAAATCTTAGATTTACCACAGTCATTTCTAACACAATTTAAAAACAAAAAAATTAAACGCATCAAAATAAATCAATACCAATATTTGTTAACGCAGTTCAACACATTTTGCTTACGTTTGCAGGCCCTCACCTAGCTTAATACTTTCACCAAAGGATAACAATAGTTTTACACAAGGCTTTAATAAGTCGATACCATCAATAGTCAAGAATTTAAGTATGAAAATTTAGAATTTTTGGCTAAACTAATCTCGAGATAAAAATTCCACAATAACTAAAGGTCAAATCTGCAGAAACCCAAAAATAATGCAATTTGAGTCTATTTGTTTCATTATGCATTTTATGTCAACGAATCTTGAATAATGCTAAAACTTGATAAACCAGCCATAGATGAACATAAAATGAATGTAAATGACTCTGAATTAAATCCTAAACATATATGAAAATATGAGTACTGTATCAGAAAGCCTCCTTCTCACATCAAATATACTATTGAACAAGTAAGGAAAAAGCTAGACAAACACCAATCACCTAAACCTTAGAAGCCCATATAGACTCAAAAAGCATGTTAACTCCTTCAAACCTCCCTTTTTTTAATAAACTCAAAACATATTTCAAAAATGTAAAGTACACAATCCATGTGCCTCTCGAAGAAATTCAAACATGATCTTATTCCTTGCCACATTATCTTTGTCATCACTGTTTGGTTGATTTCTTCTTCTAAAACAACTGACTTATCCTCTGTTTGAACTATTTCTTCAATAGTAGCAACTAACCCAAGTATGTTTCGGTAACATGGGTTGTTGCTGGAAATTTAATGGAGAGTGTCTAGATTTTTTGTTTTGACCCATTTAAAATATCTTTCGTAACAACTTGTAACAATTTGGCCTTATGTGCCTGATTATCCTACAAAAGTGATATGTAGGTATGGACCTTTCTATTCTTCCTTGAGATTTCTCCCTGGACAAATCTGGACAAACCATTTTTCTCATCATTTAACTTAGAACATTCACTCTTATAGTTAATACCTTAAAGGTCTCCTTTAATCTTACCAATTTACAACAACTTTTCGGTACATCTATTTAACATTCTTATCCCCTTTTCTATACTGACCAGCTTCAACTTTGTTTCATTAAACTCATCTGTTGTAAATAACAACTTATTCTCAATATCTTGAATGATGTTTTTAATGGAGAGGTTTTCCTCCTTTAGCTTTTTATTTTTCTTACATGTTTGTACCTATTTTGTATACATTAATTCATAGGCATCATAGATATCCTCTTTTTTTTCATCTTAATCACTGCCATCACTGTCATAATATGAGGTTAGACGTTGAGCTGATTCATCTACGTTTTCCCCAAAATTTTATGATTTATCCACTTCTTATCACCAGTTTCTTCCTTTTCGGTTGTTGTTAAGTAAGTAACTAGACTTTTACTGTATAAAGCAACCAACACAACACTATTCACAAATTATTCTTCACTATCATACTCACTCCTAGATTGATTCTCACTCCAAGTGCTTGTATTGGACCTTTTTCTCTTCTTCAAAGTGTAGTACATTCCATTTACACATGTCCAAAGCCTTAACATTCATGACATTGAATTTTCATCATTTTTCTTTCACCTTTGTGAGTTTCTTCACTTTCTTTAACCAATTGCTAAAATTTCTTTTCAGTAACTCCGTTTCATCATTCTTATTGGATTCATCTTCAAAGTCATTCACGACTTTACTAATCTCAGCCTACAATGCCAATACTTTGTTCCTCTCCTGTTTTCCCCTTAACAAATCCATCTTAAATTTGGTAAGAATTCCAATTACCTTATGTAATGACAATTCATTGATATTATAAGCTTCCTCGATTGTTACAATTTTCGGTATGAACCTCAGAGACAACGATCTCAATGTCTTCTTAACTAGTTTTAGGTTAGAATACTTCTTCCCAGATTGATGTGTTTGGTTTGCTATATCATATAGTCTCTCATGGAAATCTCCAATTGTTTCACTATCATCCATCTTCAGCTCTTCAAATCTCACAACCAACATCTGAAGTTTTGAGACTATCACAAATTTTGATCCCTCATGTATAATTTGCAAAGTATCCCACACTTCTTTTGCCAATTCACAAGTTGATATCGTTAAGAAGTGACCTTCATCAACGGCTCTAAAGATGGCATGCATAGCTTGAGAGTTTTCAAATGCTCTCTCTTCTTCAACTCTTATCAACTCAAATGGATCTTTCAGTACTACTTCTCCTTTGCCATCAATTATAACTGGATGTGTCTAACCAAGTAACACTAAGTTCCACATTTTGTTTCCTGTGCCTAAATAAATATTCTCATCCGAGATTTCTACGTAGGATAATTTGAACCATCTAACAATTGTAGCCTGATGATTAATGCTTCTCTTATTGCTATAATTGTGAAACATGAATCTGCACAAACTAGATGTACCAATTTCTGATTCGGTGACCTGCTTTGATACCAATTAAAAATTTCCGATGGGTTGTAGTAGTTTCGTAAAATCTCCGATTTGATTGCAGTCATTTCTAATACAAGCAAAAATAAAAAAAATTAAACAAAAATGTAAATCAACATCAAAATTTGTTAATGCAATTCGACACACGTTGTCTATGTGTGCAGGGCCCTCGCCCAGTTTAATTACTTTCATCTGTGATATAACAATAGTTTTACTTAAGGCATTACAAATTTGACTCATCTAATCCTTGACACTATCCCCTGTTCTCACTACCCGTAAAAGCAATTCACACTTAATAGTACGACTACTTCATACTAATCTCAACAGAGGATTTTTCTCAATAACTTTTAACAATAAAGATAATAAATAGACAACGTACGTAATTAAAATAATAAAGAACATAAACAAATACACTTAAGTGTAGGAAAACAAGTTGCCTAATTAATTCAGCTCCTTCAATGATGAATTGGAAAGTTGTTCATTGAGAATGTTGATGCAATCCTCCGATATTGTCACTAAACCACCTCATACACAGCAGCAAACAAATCACCAATAGATGTAGATGTTTCTTCACCCAAATGTTGCAAATATCGAGGTAGCACAGCTAGTTGTTATAATTTTCTCATAAAATCGCCACTATCGATCAGGAACAATAGCTACAAAAATGCCACAATCACATATTTTGCCCAGCCAGATCACGTAAACACACCAAGAAAAATAAGCTACAAAATTGCCCTCAATAGACGTTCTAAATATAGGAGAACGCAATAGCCAAATCATGCATGATAAACAATTTTGCAGCCCACAAAATCGCACCAAAATACAAAAACACAGCAGTCAATGTGGATCAAGAATCAACGTAAAATTTAGATATCAAAGATCATTTAAGATTCGAAAGACCCAATAGCTATGATTTCACTCACTCATCGATTGTCTAACCAAATCACCCAAAACAACTACAAAAAAGTAGAGTTGCAAAAAGACTTCCCATTAATAATGAAGACTATAACAAAACACAGCTCTAAGGACTCCACTCAAGTCACGCTAAAGCAACAAATCAACCAACCAAGTTATGTAAAGCTCAAAATGAAAAATCTTAGCTACAAGACAATCCAATCATCGACAAGAAAGTTAAAGAAGAAAACAGCACAAAACCCTTCAGCCAAGGTGACATGATACAAAAGAGAAGTTTGCAACAAATGGACTTGTATCTCAACGCAATTAGCTCACAAACATTATTGACAATATCCCTAGATATCCAGCTACCCGGTCATCCAACATATGTTGATTCTACTCTTCAAAAATGGCAACATTTAGCCAACTACATATGTGAATCCCAACCATATTCTAGCTGCCATAATCAATTCAAAATTTTGCTTCCTAGGATAACTATTATCCAAGAGTAGACTATATGTTTAAACCCCGTCTTAATTAGGATTTTAACCTTATAAAACTTATCTTAGAAGAGTTCCACCTAAACATAATTAGGTTCAATTATCAAACAATATCCAAAATTAAATAATAAGATATAATCACCTATATCTTAATAAAATGCTTAGAAAATTTAGACATAATTAATTGTAGCGATATCATTTAAGGAAGAGGAAAAATTTTAGTGAAAAACATATTGGTTTAGCTATTGTCAATATTCATATTGTTTGATATTTTAGCAAAATATCATATTAAGGTGATTTAAGAGAATATAAAAAGATAAAAAATATCTATAATTCCTAAAATGATACCTAAAACTGATTCGAGATTACTGGTTGATCAATATATGCTCCTAGTCGATCAATGTTTCCTGAAGGTGTTAGTTACTATATTATTTCATATTTTATTTTATGCTTTATGTTTTTGCAAATTAATAAACTAAAATTTACTATTAAGCTTTATATTTTTTTCTAATGTCTAAATATTGTCGCATACTAGTTGGTCAATATGTTTAAAAACTACATTTTCAAATTAGTCTTTGATAATATTAGTCAATTTTATGGGAAATAAATGCTAATGATTGAAAGAACAGTGAGTGGAAGTTCTAAGAGACAAATTGGAAGAGAAACAAATATGATTATAGCGGAATACATTAGCATTCATAAGATTTAGATAATATTTGAACAATTCTAAATATAGAGAAAGAGACTTAAGGTACTTTTTTATATGAAAGTTGTAGTATATGTAAATTAAAATTTTCTCTAAATTTATTGTTTTATTATTAGTACATATTAAATGTTTTATGAGGTGTTAATTAATTACTTGTATCTTTTAATTTTTATTTCGAATATGTTGGTGAAGAACACTAATTTATGATATTTGGCATCAATAGATTTTTGTCAAATTGATAATTCTAGGGATTAAGTTTACGTTAATTGTACGCTTTCTACAAGATTTTTGAGCAAATAGAAATTAATGTACATTTTTTTGTGATTTCGAATATCGATATGCTGGACAATTTTGTCATTTTCTATAAAGTTGGACAACTATTAATTACATTTTTCAGTTTTTCAATAACTTATTAATTAAGTTACGTAACTTGATATAGATAAAGATAATAAAATGACCCAATAAATGATCTAAATCAATTGGTCAAAGTCCGGATGAAAAATGCATCCCAATTAGTATGGACCGAACCTATATCGACCTTGTGATGAGGAAGTCTGATATAGAAACTATATATAAAGGTTAAGGTCTCCTGCAGTTGCTCATATAATCAATCGTAAACATAAGGATTCTCTGACCCATTAAGAAATCTTATGTTTTGAGAAAATTGTTGAAAGACCTTACCTTTGTCTCACAGAGTAGTTCCCGTAAAGAAGGCGGTAGATTTCCGCTCGTTTCAGCTTCGGAAAGCTCGTTTGAAGTTACAGAGATCGAAATAAGATGTTTCTACATTTCTTCGTTTATTACCCTTTCATATTTGATTCAGGATACATAATTAGGGTACCATTACGTATTACACGATGAACACTTACAACTAGTTCAAAATTAAATTATAGGGACATTTCTACAGTTAATTGTCTCATTTGCATTTTCGGTGTCTTTACAATTAAATTTTATCGGCGTGTGATTTCCAAAGTCCTAAAAGAGTGAGACATACAAGTGTGTGTGATGTGACAACGCGTATAATTATTCGACATAAGAATGAGATGTGAGAGCATTATTTGAGGCTAGATCTTTATTTTGATCGAAACGAATTTAATCAACACTTACCATAAGTGTGTACAGGAAATTACTTGATTAGTTTGTATTATTATATATCGCATTTGCTACGATTACACCGATATGATGCATTATCGAGACTTCTTTGACAGGTCGTTCGAAGATTTTGATGATGCCATTTTAATCAAAATTTGGACGCTTTTGTGATCTAATTTATATCGTTAAATTGTGTTGATGAGTGTTTAATATTTACTTAATTGTAGACCTACTAATCTGAATTTCATTACTAAATGGCTCTCTGTCATAACCTTAATAAATAAATTGGGGCCAGTGGCTTTTTACTTAAGATTTGTTAATTATTTTTCTTTCTAAAAGAAGGGACAACTACTTTAGTTGGAGTTCTCTAATATGACAAAACATTTAAGTACACTTGCATAATAACCACTACTTTCAGTGAACTTATTTAGTAATTTTAACCTAAAATATTCTCTTTATTAATTAAGATAAGACTGCACATTATTTTACCTCTTCAAATTTTACACTAAATATTATTATTATTATTATTAAACTTTTAACTGTCAAACTAAAGCAAGCGACCATATAATAAGAAAATGACTATAAACTCTCATGATAACTCCAAATTTCTTAATTTTTGGTCGAAAGAATTGAATCAATTAATCTAATATAACATTCCTTAATTTAATATGTCATGAGATACCCAAAATCTCTACTTGATCCATCAATTTTATTTTTAAAGTATCACCATTTGATTAATTATGTTTTCTTCTACAAGGGAATGCTTGACAATAATATGTTATATCTTTTATACACCATACAATTTACATGGGGACTATTAAACTCCCACTCACGTTCTTAGACCCTGCGTATGGATAGTGTCTCCGGGGACGGGGACGGTGGATAAGACAGAAAAATTCCTGTCTTTGTGGGTGTTTGCTTCTTGTCTTCGCGTCTCCGGAGACAGGAACACAAATTTCTGTCCTCCCCAGAAAAGGAGGACAGGGACAAGTCGTCCCTGTCTCCAGCCACTGTCGCCTCTTATGTTTATTATGTTTAGTTATTATTATTATTATTATTATTATTATATAATTTGTATTTATTATTATTCAAATTTATTATTATTATTATTATTATTATTATTATTATTATTATTATATAATTTGTATTTGTCATTTGCACTATTTTTTGTCATTTGCACTATTTTTTCGTTATGTCCCTTGCAACCAAACACATTCTGTCCTCAAGACGGAGACAGTTTTCTCTGTTCTGTCCACCATAACTAAACAGCTCACTGTCTCCAGTTTTTGTTCCGTTCCGTTTCCAGCAATCAGAGACAGCAACCATACGCAAGGTCAATGACCACAACCAGAATAAGAATTTAAAATTACAAATAACTTAATACGATCAAAACATACTCGTATCATTGATCAATCGAACAATAATCACTTACGAAATTTTATTTTGATCCATATGATAAGAGACTTGCATAATTCCTTCTATTCTTTTTTTTCTTATTCTAAATTTTTCTTCTTATCTAATACTTATCTTTTTAGTAAATCATATCTTATGCATGATTTTCCTAATAGTCGTGATTATTAACTTATTATATATACTTATCCATTATCTCCCACTCACACATAATAAAGTTAATTAATGAGTAGAAGCAATTTTACAAGTCTCTTGTCTTACAAATCAAAATAAAATTTCATAAGTGACTATTGTTTGATTGATCAATGTAATTAACCAAAAAGAAAACGATCATGTAGTTCTCATACCTGTCTAATATCTCATGCGACTAGCATACTACGAAAGCATATTGTTATACATTTGTTAAGTATATATGACTTATCAAATAGTGAATCAATCTTTAAATAGATTTAGTATGATATATCCCAAATTATTTATTACATCAATCATAATCTCATTCTTGTTATATACATATTTTGTATTTGTATTGCCTTCAACATAAAAGGTTGGTCCTTGTGAATACATTTTGATGCAAACTCGAATTTTTAATGATCTTTCTTACTTCTCAATCATTTGAATTAAATTAACTCGCTTTTCTAGAATGTCTTATGATATCGAATCATTGATAATTTTCTAGTAACATTATAATATATCAAACATTAATTCAATTCTTTTGAATTTGAACCTAAGTAAAAAGAATATTTTTATTTGGTGTTCACATGGCCTTAAAGGATCCTCATAAAATATAAGTTAAGAATATAACTTATATTATCCTTATTAATTGAAAATAAACATACTATATGATTCATATGTTATATTATTGACACTATTTTATTAAAGCGCATGTTTTTCCTTAAATATTGTACATATGATAGTTTAGGAATACCTTATGCCTAACTTGAGTTCACTTGTTTATTTATTCTATCCACCTTTCACAAATTACATTTGGCATATTAAGGTAGATTAGGAAAATATTTCATTTATTTAAGTTATATTATTCCTAGTAGGCCCTTACACCTTTAGGTATACTTCACATTAACATTAGTGTTTAAAGCCTTGAGCTCTTATTTTAATCACCTAGATAAAATGCTTAAAACTTGTCTCATCTTCATTTATACAAAGTAATGAAGGCAATCACCTATATAGGAAGGCATTTCTTAAATGTCTAACATACTTCTCATATCTAAAATTGAATGTTCAATACTAAAATGTTCAATACTAATTTTAACATTCATTCTAAAACTACAATCTCAGTTCAAGATCAAGCAATCTAATACTTTTAGAAATAAAATTTTATTTGGAATCCATTTTATAAAATGTTTAATTCTTAATTAAATATATATTGCATCAATTATTCGATGACAAACAAACTATCATAATTGATAACAAGTATTATGAATAGTTACGAGTCATATCGATTTCTCTTTGTGTTACTATGTCTTGGACATAGTTACTTAATATATATGTGTTTTTTATATTAATATTTAAGCTCTCTAGTATTGTATTTCAATGTACTTATTCATACACAACATAGTGTGTATGAGACTATTGATTGCTATGAATAAGGAACTATTTTTATCTCTCATTCTTCTTGTAGCATTTGTAGACACTACATATTGCTTAGGTGCTCAACTTTAGCAATTGACATCACAAGAGTTTACAGTCTTGCATAAAAACTTGTTCAAGTATTTGGTTAATATATATATAGCTTATAATAATAATAATAAAGCTCTTCTTAAATGATACTTAGGCCTTGTTTGGTAAAGAGCTTATCAGCTATTTTTTAGCTGGTCAATCTACTTTAGCTGGTTGACTTTGAGAAAAAGTTCAAAAGCTTGTTTGGTAAATAGCTGGTTGGGTTGGCTGATTCAACCCAACCAGCTAATTTTCAACAAGCTCTTTACAGGAGCGTTTCACCCTACTAGCTGATTTTTTTTAGCCGAATCTCCATTTTATCCTCGTTACTCTCGCATGTCTCACTTCTCAATTCTCGGTCTCCAGACTTCCAAAGTCTTGTCCCTTCTTTCGTTGCTTTCATTTTCTCTGCTTGTAATTTCGTCTTTGAATGGAATCCACACTAAAAAGCTTGTAATTTACTCTGCTTCATTATTGCACGCTAAAACTCTTTTGTGTTTGTGATGAATATCACGATATTCTCCATTAACCCATACATAGAAGCAACAAAAATTGAAGAAAGCATGAAGAATCAAAGCAGTTGGTGT
>JAOSBK010000007.1:27551057-27562953 GCA_027568895.1 Erythroxylum shatona
GATTGTTTTTGCATTTTCGGTTCTAGGTTGTGTGGGAATGTGATATAAGGGTATAATAGTCATTTATTATATATTACATTTCATTCCACCTATCTTCCAAACAATATTTCATTATATTACATTATGAACGCTTCCATCCCCTAACAACTTTTCACTATATTATATTCCGTTCCATTATAAATCATTTTGTTTCGTTCTATTCCATCCAATTCCATTCTACTAATTATCATCCAATCAAAAAGGTCCTAAAAGTTCTTCGAGTAGCTAAGCCTAAAATATAAAACAAAAAACTCCTTAATGTATTACAATATTTGATTATTCCTTAATATTAATATTTTGAATAAAGTTGAAAACTGTTTACGAATTTAATGTCTAAGATTTAACCCAAACCTAATAACATGAAAGGGTCTTGTTTCCAATGGTTAGACTATTCCATTTTCCACCCCGCTCGCTTCTCGAAGTACTTGATTAGAACAAAAGGTCAATGTAATCAAGTTATAATGAATTCGATCAAGATCATACTCATCTAAGAACTCAGAAAGCATTTTGTCTTCTCCTTGACTAGCCACATCAATGACACTTTTGTGACTTCATTGATGAACTTTAAGTTTTATGAATTTTTGATACTATTGTCTCCGTATGACTTCTTTACTGGTCACATCAGCAAGTAATGTTGACGTATTAGAATAGTTCGACCGCAATCTATTTTATACATTTTAAAATGTTAATGTTGAGATTTGACTTCTGTTTATGTCATCTTCTTTCTCAAGAGACTAATGAAAGATGAGTTGGCTTTTGCAGGATTATAAGGATTATGACATTTTCATAAAAGTAAGGAGCACACAACAGTTTTACTTAGTTCGATAGTTTAATTGCTATCTACATCCAAGAAGCTCACGTAAGTGGTTTTACTAGTCTCAATGAAAAGAAAAAGTTACAAGAGGCGGAGTGTTTTTCAACACTTGTAAGAATTCCCTGTGCACTCACTTGTACTCCTCAGTAAGTACTCTAGTAACTCTAACTCCTAATTTCTTTTCGTAAACTTCTCAGATTATTTGGGTTACAATGAGAATGTTGCGTGTTTTAGACTAATGTGTAACTGTTGCACCTTTCATGCCTACACCGTCAAAGAAAAAATTCAGCTCAAAGTAAGTCTCATGTGCCTCTCACGTGCATCACCTACGCTCCTTTGCTCTGCGTTTTACTTTATTCTTTGTTGTTATTTTTGTAACCAAACACCCTTATGCTTTCGGGTTTTATGTTGTTAGCTGTTAATCAAGACAAATCAAAATCACACACATATATCATATGAACCCTAAATCCCTAAATGTTAAACGCGAACCATTTGAGAACAAATCGATGATCTATGTTAAAAATTGATGGAAAAATGTGAATCACTTCACAGTTAAGTATGAATAAAACAATTTATAAACAACACTTTCAGAGTTTCTTTAATAGTTTATGCGTCTCTTTTCAATATATTGATGGATTAGGAAGGGATTAAAAGATTTCAGATTGCCTCTATCCATTAAATTAAAAAATGCATCAATGAAGACAAACTGAAAGCTTTTGCTCTCAAATAGTTCCAGAGTTGAAATCTGTGCACGTTTAGCCATCATCTCATATTGAGGCGCTTTAGTTTCAGACCAGATCTTCTGTCCCGTAAATCAAAATTTACCTTATTTTATTAAATTTTATTCACACATTTATATAAAACTTACATATATATGAATAAAATCGACTAAAACAAAATTGGTCATCCTTACGACACAAAAATTTGATATGCTTTAGTTTCTGTTTTTCATAATTGTAAATGTTTATGCAGTCTGACTTTCACATATGAAATTTCAAGTCATTAAAGCCCTATATTGGATAAAAGCAATATGAAATCTTTTAATAGATAAATTTTATGAAATTATTCTTTCAACTTCGTATTGCATTTTATTCTATTATTAAATTTTCTTAAATCTATATTTAATGTGATAAATATATAGTTTAAACCCTTTAGATGTTAAATTATAATTATCTTAATCTTTGTTGTTAATATAGAAATTTAACACTCGATACACTCCATTCACATGCAAGAAACAATAAGATTGAATATCAGCTAGAGCCCATAGAAGTTAAGACTAGACAGTTTGCAGGAAAGCTAAACATAGAAACTAAGTTAGCTTTAATATCATATTAAAAAAATTATTCTTAACCTTTATTATCAGGATTTAACATTTAATGTTAATTAAATTCTTTAAATAATTTTATTTATTCCTATTTCTATTTGTTAAATATTAGTTCAACATCTTAATAACATTTCCATTTCATCTAGTTTGTGAAATTAATGATTCTATTTTTGGATTTTCACATTCATCAAATTTCAAATTTCAAATTTCTATTTTCATATAATTTAACTTATGTGTCAGATATTTAAAATTGCAATGGTTTAATTTACTGATTAATAACATAATTCTTATCTTGTAACTATGAGCTATGATTTATTGTTTGTTTACATCTAGAGTCATACTAGCTTATATTATAAATGGTTAAAATAAGAAAAAATAAATTTAAAAAACTAAGATTTAACTATTGAATAAATTCAAAAGATCTTTTGATTTTTTTTAATAAAATATACAAATACTGAAAGAAGTAGCGAGATGCACTAAGCCCTCTATCAATCAATTATTTTAGTGTTATTGTTTCAGGGAAATAGCCTTCTCTATGTAACATAGGAATAATACTGCTTACTACCAGGGAGAAATATTAAAGGATTCCTGTCTCACCAAAATTGTAAGTTTGTAACAAAGTCTGTGTGGTTCGCAATAAAGAAAACCACAATTGCACATGTGTACGTGTCTTCTGAATATTTATTCTTACCTTTGCCCTGTTCGATGGGATCCTGTCCTTTGATTTTTTTAATAAAATATACAAATACTGAAAGAAATAGCAACATGCATGAAGCCCTCTATCAATAAATTATTTTAGTGTTATTGTTTCAAGGAAACAACCTTTTCCATGTAACATAGGAATAATACTGCTTACTGCCAGGGAGAAATATTAAAGGATTCCTCTCTCACCAAAATTGTAAGTTTGTAACAAAGTCTGTGTGCTTCACAATAAAGGAAACCATTATTGTACAAGTATATTTGTCTTTTGAATATTTATTCTTATATTTGCCCTGTTCGATGGGATCCTTTAGTTCATGTTAGGGTCCTTTTGATTTTTTTAAATAAAATATACAAATACTGAAAGAAATAGCACCATGCACTAAGCCCTCTATCAATAAATTATTTTAGTGTTATTGTTTCAAGAAAAAATAAGAAGAAAAAAATTCAGCCAAGTTTTATAAAGAGAAGTTCATAAGAAGTCCCATCCAAAGTATAGTCTAAGGGTTAGGTTGTAGCATCCTTTACAAGTAAGAGTTGTAATTCCTTTTTCCCACAAGGACAAGGTATTCAATACATCATATATATTTTGTTTTCTAGTGTTCTTATATTTCTTTTCGTGTTCCATAAGTCTTGTCCTTCCCTCATAACAACAAAACTGACATTTAGCCACATTTTTTTGGCAATGCTTTTAAAAATGTCACCAAAAATAAGCTTTTGGCAACAATTCCCAAAATCGTCGATAAATGTCTAACTTTTTGCGACCTTCTACCTATCGTCGCTAAATGAATATATTTCATGATGATAACATAATTTTTTGCAAAAGGAGTGAAATATTTGTGACGTTTTGGAAACTTCATCATTAATGTTCAAGCTTTAGGTGACAATCACTACAATTATCACTAAATGTTGGCCTTTTGGTGACGAATGTGTGAATAGTTGCCAAAAATTTATATTAATCATTTTTTGTCTTATGTATTCCTTAAGGACATTTTTTGTGTGTGATAGTATTTTTAAAAATAATTTTTTAAAAGATAATTTTTAATGATAAATGTGCTAACTAACCCTAAGGTTAATTATAATTGATATTTATATGATTTTTCATTTTTTATTTGCCTTCTTTATAAACTTTTTTAAATAAATAATGCATTCAAACTTTATAAAATTGTTTAAATCTATTGATTTATACACAAATGATTCTTTAATGATGTTTATTGCACATAGCACTATACCATCGTTTATACAAAAATTTCACAAAAATAAAATGTACCGTATAAATTATCTACTATTCTTAATCATTAATATTATTAACTATAAAGTAATAATATATATAAATATTGAAATATCGTAAGCATTATAATATAGTGATATATGGTAAGAATTATAAGATTTTAATTAGAAGTTTAACAATTATTACAATCAAAATAACAAATAAAGTTTTACACCTAATATTGCATTGAAAGGAAAAGAAATAATTATTTTTTTCCTTTTCCAAGTGACATTAGACTCGTAGAAAAAGTAAAGGAGTTTCCAATGTTTGGATTCCCAAGAAGGCTCCTTACATGTCGAAGCCATCAATTTAAACAGTCAAAGATCTTCCCTCAGGTGTTGGTATACTGATACCATCTTCCAATTACTTCTTTGCTTTAACTAAATTTGTAGCAAATACAGTGAATGATTTCCTAGATGTAGTATGGATCACTATATTAGATGAACCGTATGTATCATGCATTTCACCTAATGATCAAACAGTATAGAATAATCAAAGCTAAATTAAACAGTATAAGGAACCCAAATTTGAACACATATATACCCGATTGAATGACTTCATCATCATCATCATAATGAATAAACATAGTTTTATAGACTATTGGGCACCTCCATTTTCATCTATGTTCTCTTGAAGATTTAAGGAAGCTTTACACAACAATATAGTACATATAATCAAATGTTCATATAATAGCTTCCTAATCGAAAATGAGATACAGATAATAAAGAAAGAGAGGTATTTCGGATGATACTAAAAACCTTGAAGAAGAAGATTGGCTATGGAAGGCAAGCGATGATTATTATTTGATGAGGAGATTTTCGTAGCATTCATTTGTTCTTCATTAGAGAGGATTTGCCACATTCCTCCAGCATAGCTCATTTCTGCCTTAAAAAAATAATCGCCACGTTGACATTCTGTGATAAATTAATGGTAATAGTTTTATTCTAAAAAGTCAATTTAGTATAAAATTCATTGTGTTTAACTAAATTCTTTTGGCAATCAAATCCCATAAATTCATAGAGGAGGAATGAACTAATCCAAAATTGAATGCAACTTTACAATAAAAATCCTAGCAATAAAAAGAAAAGGTCATTCCTTTTTAGTATCATCAACTTGTTACTTATTATGATCATAAACAATATAACTTAAGTCCAACATTAGATTTGAACCAATTCTCTTGTTAAACATACACTTGATCCTATATTGGTGAATAAGGTAAAAATATAGTGGTTTTGTTATTAGTTAGGGTGAATTTGTGAAGTCTATGAAGTGTTCAATGAAATGTCTCTTAAAGATAGTTTGGACAATTTTGCTAAATATTGATGAGACTTGGTAAATTGATACTCGTACTTACTCTTTTGTTTTTGCCCCTACTAGTTACTATTACGAATTGATACCTATATTTACAAATGAAAATAAGTAAAAATAATGTTATTATTAATTCATATGACTCAATTAACCATTCACAAGTGAATTGAATATCATGGTTCCAACTTATACGTTTGTCACCTATATATGTTTTCATGCCTTGCTAGTTTTGATCATTTTACTTTTAATTGTTGTAGTCTAATGATAGCCTCATGACACATTGAAATAAAGTCCTTATGATTGATACATGTGTATAATATAAGTGGTACAAATTTGATGTAAAAGTAATCATATGGTAAATATGTACATAAATATCCATTGTAGAAGTAGCCTTGATTCTCTAAAAGACGTTTCATTAAAAAGTTAACAGGGTTTCATCAAACAATCATAGAAGGTAGAAAAAATGTCAACCCATACAAAACTAACACAATTCACCATCTTCCAAACACAAACACAAAGAATAACCCATACACCATTTGTAGAACACAAAACCCACATAATTAAACTCCAAAATATAGAAGAAAAATATAGCATAATGAGGAGGGTTCTTGCAAATAGAAAAGAAGAACAATACATACCAATACAAGACATGATGCTTTTTCAATGGTGATGAACACGAGACAAGAGATGAGACAATATGATCAACACAAGACAAGAGATGAGTACAACAGAGGAGACGACACTTCTTTGATAATGAACTAAGAGGAAATACGATGACTAACATGAAAATAAAGACACCTTCATTTTTTTTAGAAATTTAAAATTTTATTAAAGAATTAAGGGGTTAACATACAAAGGAGGTTTGCCACATAAGACCCCTTAATACACTTAAAGATCTAAGCTAATACGAAAATATAATACATAAAGATCCAACCAAAGTTTTGTTGTTAATACAAAAGAAACGTAAAGAGGAAGCCTCGAGTTTGTCATTATAAAATTAGGGTATAACTAGTTTCTCCTTTCTCAAAGATTATAGAAGCTTCTCAATTCGAGTGGGAAAGAAGCATAACTTAGATGGCAAGGATAACATCGTGGTTGTCTCGTTCTTTTCCTCCTTTTGGTATCCTCACAAGATGGATCTCATCTCAGGTAAGTCTCGTCTTTAGAATCACTACGATTCTTTGCGTTTTAGGGCACAATATAACTTTTTTCCCAAATTCTACAGACATGGCTAACCAAAGGAGTGAGTGACACTCTCTGAGGAATAGAGGAATCTCACTCAGGTAAGCGTCTCAGATAGATTTGTTCTTTTCTATTGTTTTGAACTCATAGTGACTCTTCATTCTGATAGGGGGTGCCTTTGCTGAAGTCTGAGAAGCGAGCACTAGTTTGCTTTCAATAGGTGAGTCCTAATCTCTTTTATCCTCGTATTCATAAGTAGAGGCATTATTAGGCGTTTTTATTCATGAGTGCATGAGGACTTGATTTCTGATCTATAGTGAGAATGAACTCTAGTCACGAATTTACTAAGTAATATGGAGGAAGGACTAGATTCCCCTTTTGAGAACTATTCCTCTGCTACAGTGAGAGTTCAATTGATTTAATAACCTAGTACAAAATGACATCATTTATTGTTAACCTTGACAACGTTTTCGATTAAGTCAGAAAAAATATATCATTTGGTGACGATTCAAAACCCATCACCAAATGTTGCCCTATTACCATTTGGCTTCACCTTTAGTTAACTTATATAATTATATATAATCATATGAAATTTTTATGTAATAAATAGAGAATTATGATTAACTAGAGTATATGATAAGTAAGATATGAGAAAATTTATATATTATCTAATAATTCATAAATCATTGTATTAGTTACAATTATTATGTATGCATTCATATAACATTATATTAATTATCATATAAAATAATAATTCCAATTTAATTAAAAATAAATACAATATAGTAAAAAATGGAAATCAATATTAAATATTAATATCATATTTTTAAAAATAAAATTTAAGATTATTCATAATCTATTATAAGTCTAAAAATAAATTTAGTTAACAACAATGTATTTTTGAATGATCATATTTAATATTATTCACAATGATTGTAAGTGTAAAAATAAATTTAGTTGACAACAATGTCATTTATATTTTTTATTAATCTTTTTTAATATTTATGATTTTACATTTTTATGTGGTCTCACACAACTATGTTTATTATATGTAAATTCTATATTAATTTATAGAAATGTTATATAAAAAAAATTAGCAAAATAAAAAACTAAAAAATGTATAGTATTGGCAACGATATATATAAGTCTCTAAATATTCAAATACTATTTAACATTTGGCGACAAATTGTAAATTCATCATCAAATGTTGCAGCATGTAAAAAGGAGCAAAAACGACATCGTTTTTGGTTTTTTTTAATGCAAAGAACCTAACCCCCTCCTCGCTAAATTCTTTTAGCCACTCCCACACGTTTGTTCTATATTTCTTCTCCATTCATCGTTCTTCTGTCTTGTTCATTTGCTCTTCCACTATGTTTCGTTGTCAACTTGCATCACCTCTGGTGAATTGTCGATGGAGGAAAGTTGTTAAATCTTTATTTTTGGGTTTTTTCTGCTTGCAATATTGGTGTTAAATGCTTTGATATTGGATCATTTTTTAATTTTTTTGAGTTAATGGCATTTATTTGTGTTATCAATGGTTGAATTTTAGTTTCAATGTCTTAATGTTGGTAAAGAAAGGGGAAAAGACATGATTTTTTTAGCTAGTTTGGGATAAACTTAGAATTAATTCCAGCTCATTAACTAAATGTCATTCCACTAAAGACAATAGTTGAACTCTTGAATTACTAAATATTATGAGGGCACATGTTTCAAATAAGATGTCCAATTGCAAAATCTAATATGAACCATATTATTACCATCCACACAATAAAAAGAAAAATTATCGTTTTGCCTTTATGTTGGTTTTTCCTTCTAGATATCCTGTTTTATTCTAATAATATACATGTTTCCCATACATCTCTATGTATATGTATATTACTTACAAAAGAATTTCGATACCTCATAACTAGATACATAATGCTCATATAAATAAAACCAAACTTTTTTGTTTTATTAACAATAAATATTATCATTATAAAAGTAACTGGAAGAAAATTAAGTTATAAGTAAATACACTTGCTTTTTAGGGCACTATATTTACTTAACTCTAACAATCTCCCATTTGCCCTAAAGGAAGTTTGATGTATCCCCCATTCCCATCCCTGCTAGGTGACCCTTAAAACTCTTTTGAGACAGCGTCTTTGTAAATGGATCAGCAAGGTTTTGCTTTGTGGGAATCTTTTCCACATTCACATCACCATGTTATATTATCTCCCTTATGAGATGATATTTTCTCTCAATGTGTTTGGTAGTTTTATGGTTCCGAGGTTCTTTAGAATTAGCCACTGCCCCACTATTATCATAATAAAATATAATGGCCTTTTTTGCCTTAAGAACTACCACCAAATCATTTAGGAACTTGTGGAGCCAGACTACTCCTTTTGCTACTTCATAAACAACAATAAACTCGGCCTTTATAGTCGAATTAGCAATATAAGATTGCTTGATACTCCTCAAGACTATAGCTCCACCTCCTAAAACAAATATAAAACTAGAAGTTGATTTCCTTAAATCAACATCTGATTGAAAATCAGAATCTGTATATCCTATCAGAATAAGATTACTTCTAGAGTAAACAAGCATTAAGTTCTTCGTCCTATGAAGATACTTCAGTATGCACTTCATCACAGTTCAATGCTCTATTCCTGGATTGAACTAAAATCTACTTACCAGTCCTACTGTGTAATAGATATCCGAACTAGTGCAAAGCATAGCATATATTAAATTTCCAACAGCCAAAGCATATGGAATGTTACGCATGCTTTCAACCTCCTCTTGGGTCTTAGGTGATTGCTCATTTGAAAGTTCTATTCCATGTATATTAGGGGTGAAACCCCTCTTGGAATTTTGCATGGCAAACTTATTGAGCATGTTCTCAATGTAGGTTATTTGAGTCAAGGCTATTAGTTTGTTCTTACGATCCCTTATAAGTTTGATCCCTAGAACATAGCTAGCCTCTTCTAAATCCTTCATTGAGAACTGTTCGTTCAGCCATCCCTTAACCGTAGATAACATTCCTACATCTTTCCGAAAGAGCAGAATGTCATCAACATACAGGATTAGGAAAGTAACCTTGCCTTCTGTTATCCTTTTATAGACACAAGTATGAACCCATAAGTTTTGATAGGCTTATCAAACCTAATGTTCCAAGACCTAGATGCTTGCTTAACTACATAAATGGACCTTTGCAATTTGCATACCTTATGCTCAGTGAATCCTTTTAGTTGGGCTATATAAATGGTCTCCTCAAGATCCCCATTAAGAAATGCGATCTTGACATCCATTTGCCATATTTTATAATCGAAATAGGCTATTATGGCTAAAAGAATTTTGATGGACTTAAGCAAGGCTGTTGGACCCCGAGTTTTTCTTAGAAGACTAGAACTAATAAATGAGAAATATGGAGAGATTGATATTTTTCCTTGGTGTTTTTAATGGATAAGAGATTTCAAAATGGGAAGAATTAAGGTGAAAGTTAGAAGTTGAATGAAATCAAAAATGAAATTGAATTTGTGTAGTAAGTTGATTAAGAATATGTACATATGTGTATGTTCTGTTATTGGTGTTCATGATTAATCATGTACTATATTTTTCTTTAGATGATATTGATCTAAATTAAACTAGAAGCATATAGCTACATTTCTTATGAAGACATCAAATTTAAATTCTGTCTTTAAGAATCTCAAAATTTGTCATAAAGTTGAGAACTGGGTGCAGTACATTGGTGGATGAAGGTAATATTCATATTCTAAATTCGAAGGCAATTTTGGATTGATATAGGCCGAATTAGAGAAAGGTTATTCTAGAAAGTTGTAGATCTTTCTTTTAGCTTTCCAACGGTATATAATATGAAATTTTTGGACATCTGAGCTGAAAATTATGGTCCTTACGAGGGAAGATGTATCTTCTGCGTTTTGCTTCTTCTATGATGACGTGTCTTCTATGATGACATGTCTTCTGTGACGACGTGTCTTTTATGATGACGTGTCGTCTGTTATGACATGTCAGTTGTGTTTTGCTTCTTCTATGATGACGTGTCGTCTGTCTTTTGCTATCTTCTATTTTCTGCTCTGTTTTTGACCCTCCAAATGATAGAATCTATCTTTGAGGTATTCACAAAAGTTGTAGATCTTGAAGTCCTCTTTCTAACCATATAAATAAAATCTTAATCTGATATCTATAGGGAAAGTTATAGTAATTTTCCCCATTTGTCTATCTTTTTCCATTAGTCTGCTTTTTCATTTGGTTTCGTCTGTACCTATCTTCTGCTCCATTTTTGACCCTTCATAAGATAGAATCTATCTTTGATGTCTTCATAAACATTGTAGATATTGAAGTATTATTTCGAACCACCTAAAGAACACTCAATTCTGATATCTTTACAGAAAGTTATGGCAATTTTCTCCATTCATCTGTTTTTCTCCATTCGTTTGTTTTTTCATTTGGTTTCGTCTATACCTAACTTTTGGTCTATTTTGGCCCTTCAGATGATAAAATCTGACATCAAGATCTTCTTAAAAGTTTTAGAACTCAAAGTCATCTTTGAAATCGTCCTAAGATGTTCTTAATCCAGCATCTCTAGTGAAAGTTATGTCATTTGTCCCGAGACAAGTTCAATATGATTGAGGATCAAATCTGGTTCGATTCTTTCAGCCATAATTTTGTTATCTAACCTCCAAAAGACGTGATTCTTGAACCAATAGTTTCTTTACAAATTTTTCTATCACTCTATAGATTTTTATAGCTTTTGGTATTGATTGGAAAAAGATAGATTGAATCAAAATAAGGGTATCGATTGGAAGTGTAGGAATTGGATATTTTACTGAATATGCTTCAGTATTTTGATAATTTCTGAATCGGTAGAGCTCCGAATAAGATGATTCTAGTTTCAAGATAAACTAGAGACATGGAATACGAATGGTATGAAGATAAAAAAATCTAATTCAGTCTCTAAGATTTTCAATTTCTGGATGAAAGTTGAGTATAGTATATTGTTTAAGATGATTCTAGTTTCAAGATAAACTAGAGACATAGACTACAAATGGTATGAAGATAACAAAATCTAAGTCAGTCTCTAAGACTTTCAATTTTTGGATGAAAGTTGAGTATAGTGTATTGTTTCAATATAAGAATAGTCCGAAAATGTTTGGGGCAATACTTTCAGATTTCTGAACCAAATGGACTGATTTTGGTGTCATTGGAAACTTAAGACAAGGGAGAACACTTTTCTAGAAGAAAGAGTTATGTCAGAATATTCAAG
>JAOSBK010000007.1:27574645-27589279 GCA_027568895.1 Erythroxylum shatona
AAGGTGGGTACATGTTTATAATAGAGTACATAAGCCACTTTTGTTTTTCTTTAAATCAAGAAATTTACTGATTTCTACTGTATCATAAGTGTTGCATCTATTGCTTTTGAATGATTTATGAAATCTGATATATGTTGCTACATGAATTGTATGATGATTTATAAAAGTGATTTCTTTTGAAAAGATCACATATACATGAAAACATGTTTTCGAGAATAGATATCAAGTATATGAAAAGGAAAGTTTACATTACGTGTAATTTTGGGCAACAAGCTTACAAGATTTTGAAATATATGTGTTATGTGTGTTTGTGGTAGTCCCTCAAGAATTGTCACGTGCACGTTGACCTACGTTAAAGGCTTTTCCCGCCTGCTCGCTAGTGGCATGGAGCTCTTTCAAGGACTCCCTCAAATCTACGACTACACAGGACCACTATGTGGAAATGTGTAGTGCGTAATGTTTTTGGACTCATCCAAACCATACTGATGTGTTTATATGCTCATGTTATGTTAACAAGTTTGATGCATTCATGTTTTGCAACTTGTGGATTTTGGCTGAAAGTTCAAGAAACATGTCATTTATGAACTAAATGAAAACTTTTTATGACAAGTAAAATGGTTTCAAAGGCTTTGCTTATTTTTTTTTTCTGTTATGAACTGTTACCCATAAGTTGTCAAGCTCACCCCCTTTCTGTCCCCTCTTCAGGTGATAGCTAAGAGATCAAGTGATCAAGAGCCTAAGGGAATTTCTTCAAATTTGCTATTTTGTATTTTGTATTTTGTAATAAGCCAATGGTGTGGTTTTTGATATATAAATAAAGTTTTTCAAACTTTGTTGTTTTAGTAATGAAATGATAGATGGAAGTAGTTTCGGTTGTGTATATCCATATTGACTTCCTCGTAATATGGTTGAGTAGAAGTAATAAGATTGATTTGATGTTTGAATGTCGTAAGCACGCCACCCTTGTGGGATGATGCCTAATAAGGGTTTACGGAAATTACCCTATAGGAAAATTTTGCTCAGTATCATGAGTTCGCAAGGTTTAGGTTCCAGATTCGAGTTTGCGCAAGAAGAGGTATCGATGATGGTTAAGGAGACTTCTTTAGATTACGCTCATGTTATATGGTTTCGATTAAGAGTTGGGTTTCGAAATTGGGGCCCAACAATGGCAATCGGAGAAAATGTCTCCTCATAGTCTATACCCTCCTTTTGAGTATAGCCTTTAGGTACCAATCTAGCTTTAAAGGTCTCTACTTTTCCATCTGATCCTCTTTTCCTTTTGTAGATCCATTTTTACCCTATGACTTTTACATATGGTGGTAGATCTTGTAATATCCCAGAGCACCCGCTTACAAATATTGTCCGCTTTGGGCCTTGGCCCATCTAAGCCCTCATAGTTTTGGTTTTCCCAAGAGCTTCCCAGGAGGTCACTCATCCTGGAGCTACTCTTGCCCAAGCACATTTAACCTTAGAGTTCTGATGGGATCAGGTGCATTAGGTCATGGAAAACGCATCTATAAGGGAGATGTATCTGTAGCCTTATAGGGCGTACTTTGTTCTCCTCTCCAACCGATATAGGATCTCACACTTTCCACCCTGTTAGGGCCTGACCTTTTTTGGGGTAGCCTAGTTGGCACAACAGTTTGGGTACTAGCTCTGATACCACTTCTGTAATATCCTAGATCACCTGCTCACAGATATTGTCCATTTTGAGCCTTGGCCCAGTCAAGCCCTCACAGTTTTGCTTTTCCCTAGGCTTTCCCAGGAGGTCAGCCATCCTAGAACTACTCTTGCCTAAGCACATTTAACCTCGAAGTTCCGATGGGATCCGGTGCATTAGGCTATGAAAAACATGTTTGTAAGGGAGAGGAATCCGTAGCCTTATAGAGCGTACTTCGTTCTTCTCTTTAACCGATGTGGGATCTCACAGATCTATAAAGATCCAGACTTCATTGGCATATATAGAATCTATTTCTAATTTCATTGCCTTAAGCCGTTTTTTTGCATTAACATCATTAATAGCCTAAGTATAAGTAATGAGACCTGTTTCTTCTTGGTCTGATATGGCTATAATACCTTCTCCTAGACCTAGATACCTGTCTAGTTGTCTCACAACCCTCCCACTACGTCTAGGCATTACTTGAGGTTCAAGTTGCTCTTCTAATTCAACTCTTGAATCCATTTCGTCATCTTGTTCTGCTATATCCAAATCAATTTTTGGTTTAGATGAAATAGCTAACAATTTGAGTACTACTTCACTTTTTCCTTTGTGATTTCTCACAAACTCTTCCTCTAAAAAGGTTGCATTTGTTGACATAAATACCTCCCTGTCTTGAGGACTGTAAAAATAGTACCCTCGAGTACCCGTAGGATATCTTACTAACAAATATACTTCTAACCTTGGTTCCATCTTTGTGGATTCAAGCCTTAGAACATGGGTTAGGCAGCCCCAAGTCTTTAAATGCCGCAATGAAGGCACTTGTCTAGTCCACAACTTCCTAGGTCTTTTAGGCACCGATTTGGATGGAGCAAAGTTAAGAAGATAGGTTGTCGTTTATATGGCATATCCCTAGAATGATTCTGGAAGGCTAGCGTAGGACATCATTGGTCTTATCATTTCCAATATAGTCGTATTTCTCCTCTCAGCTACACCATTCTGTTGAGGTGTTCAAGGAATTGACAAGTTGGAAACAATTCCATTATCAATTAAATATTATTGCAACTCTCCAGATAAGTACTCACCACCTTGATCCGATCGAAGTTTTTTTAATGGCTTATCTAGCTGCTTCTCATCTTGAGCTTTGAATTTTTTGAACTTTTCAAAGGACTAACTCTTTTTATACATCAAATACAAATAGCCATGTCTAAAGTAATAATCGTTAGACCTTTTTTTTTGCTTGCCCTTACCCTTGGGCTTAGAAGAAGATGCTACATTAACTTCTGGCCCTTAAACCTTCATATTTAATATCTCCACCGTACTTTGAAGAGTATTCATCAACTCACTCAAGGTGTAATCCTTACTATTGAGCTCATAGTCAAACTTAAACTATTTAAAAGAAGAGTTTAAACTATTAATGATCATAATCATCTACGTGTCTGCATCTTTGTCCTCCCTAAGCATCTCAGCCTTAGTGACCTCAGAGATTACCTTAAGCATGTAATCCTGTACCAGTTCACCAGGTTTTTATCTGAGATTGTGAAAGGTTTGGATAGCTTTCACCCTTGCAGACCTGGTCCTCACATCAAACATCTTATGAAGGAGATGGACCATTGCACTAACAATTTTCATACAAGTAGTTTGTTTTTGCAACATGCCACTGATAGAAGCTAGAATATAACATATAGTAGTCTTATCAGCATTTTTCTATCGCTCATGTTGTTTTACTAGCTCAGGAGTTGAATCTCCACTCGGAAGTGTAGGCTCATTTTTAGTTAATACCTATGAAATTCTTTCATATTGAAGAGAAATGTCAAGGTTACGTCACCATTTATTAAAGTTTTCTCCATTTTCCAATTTGTTATTTGTCAAGACCAAAGTGAGTGGATTCATTTTGTGGTGATTATGTCTAAAAAAATAAATTATTAAAGAAAGAGTATACTAGTCAACAAAATTGGAACTTTGTATAAAATCATAATGTATATATGCATGATGATAGATTTAACAAAACTAAAAAACATTTAAATCTTTATACAACATTTATTTTTTTTATTTATAATGGACTAAGTGACGGTGGACTATCTTATCTATTAAAAGAAAAACTGGGACCCTCCCACTAAAAAAGCTACTAAGCATCTTCATGCCTAACTTTTTGAGAAGTGTAATAATTTGGTCCATAATTTTACCAACAGAGCTACGATGGGTAGGTTATTGATAAAATATTGAGTGTGTAATCATTTGATTCATCCATTAAAGGTACTTGCAAACCATGCCTCAGTGGGAGGTCACTTTTGCTACCAATAAGTTTATTTATCCTTTAGGAGACCCAAACTATGCAAGATCTAGGGTTCATCCCTCAGGTGGAGAGTAACACTTCACCACATGCAAATGGGCCATCATATGGAGACCATGGACTCTCATATGAGCATCCTCTCCCACTCAATCTTTTTGGGATTTAATTTTTAATAAATACGATCTTGTCTATATGCAATTTATTGTGCATCCTATATTGTTTCATTAATGTATCCTATACATAATGAATGCATGGAAAAGCCTAGGGTTGGCAATTTTCTAAATGTCATGCAATCACATAATATCACATATTATTTGCATTTATTTATCCATTCATCTCATGAATTAAAAAACCACATTTGATTGTCCATCCTAGAAACATAAATAAAATTATAAGGCGTTTAAGCCCAACAATTTCTTCTTGGAATTACATCTTTCGCTTCAAACTCTTCGCTCACATGACCCGACCCATTTGGTAAAATGTATGTAATAGCTTTTCTTTTCAACAAAAATTTGATTTTCATAGAACCAAATTTTTTTCCAAAAGAAAACACAAATATGCACTTGTTTTTCACGAAAATCGAAATTTATGTATATGACATACAAATTCCAACACTTGTAAAAACCAAAACTTTGTTATAAAAATTCATACAACCGAAAATTTGTTAAAACAAAATTCTAGCACTTTTGTTTTCTAAAAACCAAAATTTAGCCAAGACACCATAATCAAAACTGAAACTTTACCTCTTCATTTCTTCAATCCATGGCTTCTTCATCTTCATCATTACATGATTTTGTACATTACATAATTAAAGAAACATAAAAATGAGACCAAGGATGAAACATGACAATGATACGCCACCCTCCTTGTTACAAACCAAATGAAGAAAACTTACAAGGTAGCTTTAGAATCTATAGACAACCAAAAGAGCAAAACATACACCATATATGTATCTATCACATCAAAATATGTAGCGTACACAAGGCAACGATAAGTTTGTTTGCCATTTTTACACCTACGCCTGATTCAATGATACCATGGAAATTAACTTCCATGGTATTAAAACACCAACTACATTCACCCTGCCAGTATCTGTCACCATTATGATCAGCTCAAACATAACTACCCTTCGACAGATGTTATTCACACCCTCTATTAAGACGACACAAAATGGCATAACTTCACCTCAAACGATCTGATATATGATCCAAGGCTTGTCCTTGGCTCCATTTGGTTTGCAACAATATCGTCCCAACCACTCACCTAGCTTATGTCACCAAACAATAAGCTTTACCCATTTACCTCCTAATGACTGGTCGTCCGGTCAATATAGCTAATGCTATCGCCTTTGCCCTTCATGACTCCATCACTACGGTCAAATTCACCAATGTCATCACCTTTCCTCACCTTATATCTGACATTTTCGAAGCCCACAATGTCTTGGAGTTTGATAGTGACAACTATTTTGATCCGGCCCCACTCTTTAGGTATGATCATCTAAAGCAACCTACCATTTACCCACCTCGTCCCTCCCCCATGCTCATGATATTGGTGTAACCTCTGCAGCTGTGGAACTAGTTAAGGATGCTCATCAAGCTCACGATGCTCCTGAGCTCATTACTTTATAAACACTCATTGGTAAGGTTGATGGACTTTGCACGAATCTCTACATTCTCTGAGACACTCTCTTCCAGGAGATAGCACGACATAAGGAGAGAGAGGCTTTGTATAACTGAGATAGGCAGTATTGCCAGCATATGGACGCATTGCTCACCGAGCATTTTCATTTCTAGTTACCATCTGATGAGGATGACCCACTGAGCAGTGCTGGCACATCTGGAGCAGGACCATTTGGATCCGGGGTTGATCCTCATGTGGACTAGTTTGAGTCTTTTGTTCTTTTTTTTTATCTTAGATAGTCATGTTTTTAGTTTTCAGTCTGCTGGATACCCAGTTACCTTGTTTTTATTCACAGAATTAATGGCCAGTTGTTTCTATGATTCTCATTGTGCTTTTTCCATACATTATTATTCCAATAGCCTTCTTGTTACTTTTCACTAGATCATGGTTTTTTTTAATTGTTCCATAATTGGGGACAATATGATGTTTAAGTGTGGGGGAGGATATTCCATTTTGGTATATTTCTTTGTGCATCATTTTTGGCCATTTAATTGCTTATAAAAGTCATTTGTGTATCCTCTGCAAATTTTTAAACTTGGTAATTAAGGTGAATTGCATGTTTTTCAAGTGTTTCTTTTTCTCTGCAATATTTCACTATGGAAAGCTCTTAGTTACGCTGCGGTGATGCTGCTAATTTATAGTTCACTACGACAAACTTATGTTTCACGCGACGAAATCAATTCCTTTCATAAAAAGAAAAAGACATATTCTGTTTTAATTCCCGCATTTCAATAGTTCTCCTAAATTAAATTCTTCTCACTCATGTGTCTTGAAGATTTAATAAATTTCAAAGTTGTCTTTGTGTTTTTGGAAAACCATCTATGTTTTTAAACGATAGTTTATTTTGGTTAATTCCATTTTCAATGTTTTCACAAGAGGCAATTGAGGGTATGCTGAGAGAGTAGCACTAGGCATTTTTAAACCTTGAGACTGCTTAATTGAGATACTAACCTTGTTGGAAGGATATTTGGGCCTAAATTCTTTCATTTCTGTGCTTAATTTCATCTCTCTCTAGAACTTGTTTTAATTTTTGATCAAAGCTTGATGCACTAAAATTTTGTTAGTATGATAGGGACATTCTTTTCAAAAACCCTACTTACCCAAACACAAACCCCAAACACTTAACCATTTTTTTGGTAATTCAAAAAGTATAAATAAATAATTTGAAGTTATGTACAACTTGAGATTGCCCAAACTACAATCTCTAGTCCAAACCGAAAATTCACTTACATAAGATCAACATAAGCCCTACTAAAATTCCTTCAATCTAGATAACACAATAACAAGCTTAACCATAACATCAATCTCATTTGCCATGCCAGAACCTTCTTCCAGGAATTCAACACCATACCCAACCTCAGTAAGCAATTAAACCAATCCATACCCCTAAAAGATTGTATCCCCTTGGTTTCCAACTATTTCTGCAATGCTTAGTGGGAACTGAGGCTATCTCGACATCTGTTGTTCTTCTTTTGTTTACGGTGAACACCTTCCTCGTGCTATCAAAAAAGAAGATCCCTATACTGATAAAGGTTCCTTGAGACAAGTTTCACATACGGCAATGCACCAAAGCCTGAACTAGTGATAAGTTTCATAAGAGTCTAAAATCCAAAGAGACAAATAGATATTTGATCATTCAGCAAACACAATGATACTAGAAGCTATCGCATATCTCTACAGTGGAAGGGGTTAAAAGCTTCGGATAGCTATCCTCTCTGCCTACCTTAGCCATATTTTTGAGTGCATGCATATTCAACAATTGATGTGAATATTTCATCTACATATTAAAAATAAAAAAAGTGAGCTTCCTATAAAAAAAGAAAAGAAAGAAAAAGTTCCAAAAACTATAAAAAATCAGAAAGATGTCTCAAAAGAGAAAAGTTTGTCTAAAAAAAGTTATTTAAAAAGAAGTGAGATTATGTTTGTTGTTTTTGTTTAAATATTTTCTTACGCATAGTTGGCGTTTGTTTCAAGTGGAAAATAATTTTGATGCATGTACTTATTTTTCTTCTTCTATTCAATCCAGTTCATGTATCCTTCCATACATTACAACCCTAAAAGTCCTCTTGATTCTCAAAATTATAGTTCATATAGTAGAGAGGTAGAATTATCACAAGCTTATGGAAGAGAATGGACTAAACAGATTGTAGGTGAAATTGTCCTAAGACAATTGAGTTGAGAGATTAAACACATTTTCTTGAGAGAAATCTCTTTTGCCCAATCTCTTGGATTAAATATTTATAGTGTTTATTTTCTTCGTGCTCTTTCAGTCTACTTGGGTTGATTTCTGAGGAAGTGATTTAATTGATTTTCTGCTCTCATTTTTAAGCACAATTGGTATTTTCTTTTATATTTGTGTCTTTTTGACTTTTATAAGCTTTGTCCAGGAGTATAAGGGTCTAAGTCTGGGAGAATTTGATTGAACCCAAGTTTCCTATATCATTTGGTGACAATTTCATAGTTTTTGTTATAATTTTTGGCTCTTATTATCTGATGTGGTGCTTAATTTAGCTCATGAGTGCTTGTTTTGAGTTAATTTAGTTTGAAGGTAAAATTGTTACAAATAATTAGTAATTTCACTCAATTGATTTTTAGAACAATTGATACTACAAACTACTATTTTTCATTGCAGGACATTCAAGAAGAAGAGCCAAAGAGTGAAGACCAAGAACATAAGTCAACGAGGCAATAGGCAAAGTTCATTGCGGCAAGGATAATGCTTTCATCACGGCAAAATTAGAAAATTTTTTGAGAAATCTTTTGGGAAAAGTTCATTACGGCAAGGATAATGTTTTCTTCGCAGTGAAATAAGAAAATTACTGAAGAAACCTTTAGAGAAAAGTTTTTTGCGGCGAAACATTCGAATCAGCACCAAATCTGAACCATTTTTGGAAGTTTAACCAACTGTGTAACCCAATCCGACAACCCGTTTATGAAAAAAAACCTACTTTGCGATAAGATACAAAAAGAGAAGGGCAATGGATAGAGGATATTCATTCATTCCATCATCTTGCCACCCACTATCACACCATCGGGTTCTCTCATATCCATCTCATTTTTCTTCTATTTTTCCTTGTCAGCTTCTCTCATGGGTGCCTCTGATTGCTTTTTGGTTGTGAAGCTTCATGTGGCTAGGCGTTTCTTTCCTCTTGAAGATGTATCAATGGCTAGAGTTCAATGAGCTTAAAAGGGGAGTAGCTTAATCCATAGTTTATCTATGATTTATGAATTCCTAGGTTTAGGATTTGTAATTTGTAGTTGAACATATTGATTATGGTTTAATCAAATGTTAGATATTCATTGTGTAGTTTGGATTGGTTTTTGTAGAACTTTGAGCATAATATATGAAGTCTCATATATGTCTATTTATGATCTTATTGATTCTCTTTTATCTTGCATAGTTATGTTTGATATTGAGTTGATTCTATATTTCAAAATGACTTGTTGCATGGACTTATCAATTACACACACTAAGAGCATTTAATAGGGTTTTAAGAAATGGAGTCTTATTGATTAAGATATTGGACTTAAAGAGTTCTTTAAGGTTTACTAATTTGAAACATAGTGATTTCCACTCCCATCAAAATCAATTCCGAACTATGATAGCCAAAGCTCATTTTCAAGAGGATTCTATAACTTTTTAATCATTTGACTTAATCTTTCCATTTTCTATTCCCAAAAATCTAAAATACATTTGACATTTTTTCTTACAATTCAATTTAGTACAGTTAATGTTTTCAAAGATCCAAACGCCCTTTTTACCAATTAAGCTTGCATTTCTTGACACATAGGTTAACTTAGGTCCATTCATTTTAGGTTTCGATTAAGTGAAATGACCCGAGCTTGTATCCTATATTGCAATCATTGGATTATTTTTGATTTGACCCCTAAGGGTACAAACAAAGGCCCGAATCAAGCATACCTATCACCTTCTTCCTTGGAATAAATGAGAAAAGGGGCATCATAGTCTACCGTAATATTTGCAACATTTTGGCTTCCCTCCTCAACTTGGATGGGTTTGACAATTTTCTTGGTTCTTAAATGCATAATGTCATCAAAACCTACCAAAATCGCAAAAGAAATATAATAAGTTTCAAGAAAGAACACACATAGCCCCTAGATAGAGAAACCTGTGAAAATGGAGGGAAGGAGGTGAAACAAAAAGCAAAAACAACACAAATATGCACAAAAGTAAAGGTTTTGATGAAAAACCTAAGCAAATTTACAAGATTTAGTGAAAACTTGGAAGAAAATGGACAAAATTTCTTGAAGAAAGGTTATAGGGGCTGAAACTGGAGAGGAGGCATGAGGAAGAGAGAGAAGATGTGGTTTATAAGTTTGTTTTAGGGTTTTTAAACAAAAAAGAGGGGGTGTTGAGATCTGCTACTCACCCTACACAATCATGCTAGTGCACGATTGTACTCCCCTAGTAGCTGGAGCATTTGTCATGATCGTGCTTGTGCACGAATGTGCATCCCTAGTGGTTGGAGGTTTTTATCACGATCGTGCTTGTACACGATTATAACAGGCTTGTTCTAATTTACTCTAAATGGCTCCCAACTTAGTTCTAAGTCACTCCAAACTTACAAATTCAAATTTTAACATTAAAAACTACGATCAAACTTAAGAAAAAAAACTCAAAATTAAGAAAAGACAAGTTTAAAGAAAGAAACAACTTGAAACCTACGCAGTAACAACTTAAACAACCTATAAGCTAACCAAAATATGCTTCATTTAAGGTCAAGAGGTTGACCAAAGTTCAATTTAATGAAGAAGAGTAAGGGAAAGGTTAAAAAATCACTTTCCTTTTAGGAGAGAGAGCTCCTCCAATGTAAAGCTTGAATCAATTTCCATTTACCTTAAAGGCTTCACCCTTGGTGTTCTCTAATTCTATTGCTCCATGACCAAATACTTGAAGTACCTTAAAAGGTCCACTCCAACTTGACTTGAGCTTTCCGAGAAATAAACAAAGTCTTGATTTGTATAGAAGCACTAAATCCCCACTTTTAAACTCCTTCTTCTTGATGTGAACATTATGCCACTTCTTAACTTTCTCATTGAACAACTTAAGCTTCAAATGTCATTTCTTCCAATTCATCAATTTGTAGCAACCTCTTCTTGTATGCAAGTTTCCAATCTATGTTTAATTTCTTTATTGCCTAATAAGCCCTATGCTCTAACTCCAAAGGCAAATGGTAAGCCTTACCATACACAAGTCTATAAGGAGTAGTACCTATAAGTGTTTTGAAAGTTGTCCTATATGCCTAAAGTGTGTCATCTAACTTCAAAGCCCAATCCTTTCTTGAGGAGATCACTACCTTCTCTAAAATCTTCTTCATCTCTCAATTTACAACCTCCACTTGACCACTAGTTTGTGGATGATATGGGGTAGCCACTTTATGGTGAACATTATACTTACATAAAAGAACTTCAAATGGCTTATTACAAAAATGACTACCCTGTCACTCATAATTGCCCTTGGCACCCCAAATCTAGTGAATATACTCTTGATGAAACGTTGAACCACCTTACTATCATTTGTTGGAGTAGCCATAGCTTCAACCTGCTTGGAAACATAATCCACTCTAACTAAGATATACTTGTTACCTAGGGAGGATGGGAATGGTCCCACGAAATCCAAGCCCCACAAATCAAATATCTCTACTTTTATGATGATTGAAAGTAGCATCTGATACGTCTTTGATATATTGCCCACAAACTGGTACCTGTCACACTTCAACACAAAATTTTGAGCATCTTTAAAAAAGGTTGGCCAGTAGAATCCACTCTCCAAGACTCGAGCATCTGTCTTATTTGCTCCATGGTGCCCTGTATAAATATAACTATAATATTGTATCAACACTTCAGGTATCTCATCATTAGGGACACACCTGCGAATCACACTATTAGCGCAAATCTTATACAGTATGGGTTTATCCAAAATCTAACGATAACATTGGAATAAGATGTTAAGTCAAGAAGACTTCACATCTATTAATTTTGGTGACAATCAAATAATAATAATATTTGAAATAAATGAACTATTTTGATAAGTGTGTTAAGCTTGTAGAAAAACACAGAAGAAGTGCAAAACACAGAAGAAGCGGGAAAACACAAAAGAAGTGGAAAACACAGAAGAAGTGGAAAACACAGAAGAAGTGGAAAACACAGAAGAAGTGGAAAATACATAAGAAGTGGAAAACACAGAAGAAGTGAAAAACACAGAAGAAGTGAAAAACACAGAAGAAGTGAAAAACACAGACGATACAAAGATGAAGACACTCTAGTACGTCGGATAGTTAGTTAGTTCGAGTTAGTTATAGAACTCAACTGAATAACAGTTTCTACAAGATGCAAGAAGCAGTTGGAGACTTAGGCTATAAATACTAGTAGTAGTTGAAGACTGAACAATCTTTTAACTTTCAAGTTTTTACTTACAAGAGAGCAAACTTCATTATAACAAAATGCTTACAATATCTTTGTAGTGAGAGAAAGAAAAGGCTAAGAGCCTGGAGAGGCTAAGATAGCAAAAAGAATACTTTGTGTAAGAGATCTGAAAAGACTCTAGAAGACGAACTCTGAGGACTAGACGTAGTCCAAGGTTTGGGGTGAACCAGTATAAAATTGCAGCATCTATCTTCTAACCTTTCACTTTAATTTTTCTTGTTCTTAGACAAGTATATAAAAGTTATTTGCGATTTAAATACGTAGCTATTTTTATATCATTTTTGGTATTCATTTAACATTTGAAAAAGTTCTTTTCAAGAAATATCAAAGTTTTTGTATTTACGAAAAGATTACACAATTCAACCCCCTTCTTGTGTATTTCGTATCTTGTACGTGAATTCTATATTAACAAGTGATTTACTTCAATTGGTATCAGAGCTCGGTTTCCAAGGACCACCTTTACAAAGTGAGGACAAAGATTTATGGTTAAATCAGATGTTTTTATAGTTGAAGGTGCCTCCGTCACAAGACCTCTTGCACTCAATGGTGAGGATTATCATTATTGGAAGGACAGGATGCAACTCTTTATTGAATCCACACACATTGATCTTTGGGATATCATCAAGAATGGACCATACATACCAATAGATGATGAAGGAAATACCATTCCTCGTACTAGATGGTCAGCCGATCATAAAGCTAGATTTCAATTAAACTCCAAGGCCAAATTGTTTCTGAGTTGTGTTTTAAGAAAAAGTGAATATGATAAAGTTCATGGATGCAAACTTGTAGAGGAGATGTGGGACACTTTATTCATCGCACATGAAGGTACAAACCATGTTGGATCCACAACTGTTGGATCCCACTTTTTTTCGGAATCTAACTCTTACTAGGATCCATATGACATGAGCATAATCCAATGAAAGGTCTTTAACCATCATCTATTAATCTTCATTCTCATAACTTCCTAATAATTTTCCTCACAATTTGTTCAATGGCGTGCCCACGTAAATTAGTCACCATAATCGAACTCATTTCTCCTATTTGTGAACAGAATTTGGAAATCTTCAAACCATGATTTCAATTTGACTTATTTAAAGAAATTGTAGCTTTAAGTCTCTAATTTACTTTGGAGAAGAAATCAACTCAATCGAAGTTCAATAGAAGAAGATATGCTTAAGAAACCAAAGTGTGTACATACCTCAATCATGGTCTTCCAACTGACTCCTCACTTTCTCTCAATCAAACTTTCTCAAAACAACTCTAAAAGATCCAAATTTTCATGTAGTGATAGATATATGTGTTAGGAATGAATCTCCTTAAGAATCACTTCATTCGGAGGTCGGATGAGGAAGTTATGGACAAAAGAATCCAACATGTTTATGTCCTTAGTCATTTTGTACCTCTCTTGGCGCAATTGTCATAACTTTTGTTACAGATGTCTGATTGAGTTCGTTCTTAGACCATTTGAAAGTAGACTTCAAGATATACAACTTTTGTGAAGACTCTGAAATGAAAATCTGTCATTTGGAAGGTCAAAACATACGGCCCATGTAATTTTACACGGGCAGGGCGTGTAACCTTCGGGTGAAAATATGCTCCTGTACCAGAAACACACGGCCCGTGTGATTTTACACGGGTAGGCCATGTAACCTTCGAGTGAAAATGGTAGTTTGCAGTATCAGTTGTTCTAAGAAAATTAATTTAGTGCAATTAATAATAATTTGTGAAAATTTTACTCTCAAACTAAATAAAGTAAAGGCAGGCACTCAAGAGTCAAATTAAGCATAAAAATTTAAAAATAGGAGCCAAGAAGTGTAGTAAAAATCATAAAAATGTCGCCAATTTATATAATAAACTTGGGCTCAATCAGGGTCCCATGGGTACGAAATGGAGAAACCGAAGTTTTCACTATGAATAAAATGAGTCCATTTTCAGAGCTCATACGTCACAAGCGGGCAACTAGGAGAAGGCTTTTGTCTACGTGCACGTGATGAACGAAATGGTTCCTCTCTCGCCCAAACAAAGCACATATTCATTTTATCATATGCTCATACTTTAATGCTTTTTCCTTATTTTCATTTAATTCAAAATATTATAACCTCTTTCACGGTATAACATAATCACAATGAATCATGCATTTCCCATCAAATCATAATAATTCAATTTCAAGCAATCAGCATTCACATACATAAGCAAGAATTTACATAATCACACAATAGCTATAAATAAATTACCCACTTAATTAGCTTGCAAAATCCAAGTCAAGCTTGCCTTTTCTTTTGCTCTTGGATTGGGTTCTCTTGGTTTCCTAAAACAACTAAGGTTTCATTCAAAACAATATTCTAATAAAATTCATAAACTTTAATAATTACAAAAATGTAGTAAATACAAATTAAGCTCAAACCTAACTTACCCATAGTTCATTTAAGCTAGATAAACCAAACCCTAATTCCAAAACCTACAAAAATCAAAATGGGTCTCATCTTCTTTCAACACAACCCATTCTCTACTTCTTTCTCTACCTAAGTAAGAAAGAAAGATAAACTTACCTTAG
>JAOSBK010000007.1:27600583-27612569 GCA_027568895.1 Erythroxylum shatona
GAAACGGTGATATTACAAATATTTTTGGAAGAAAAGCCTTTTATGTAACCTATCTTATATCTCGGATTTTATAAAAAACTATTTTGAAAAAAAACCTAGAAAGTAGAAGGCAACCTTAAGGATTTTGGAAAGTCATCGAAAGAAATTGAAAGTTGCCATTATGGAATTTCTCAAGCTGGTACTCAAAATTAATTTATGAGGTCATCATTTTTGTTATATCTATTTTATTTTATTGAAACTACAAAAAAAAAATCTGCGAAATAAATTGACTTTTTCATATTTAATGACCATTGGGAAGGATAAGGATAAATATAGAACTCCTCCTAGATGATGTTGTTGGACTAGATTTTGGCTTCTGGATTTCGATGTTTGATTATTCTTTTATATTTTTTATCGTACTTCGCTTTCATGCACGTAATAATTTTGTGGGTTGGAAGCCTCGTTTTCCTAACTTTTATACGATGTCGTTCACTGAGTTAGTAGATAAGCTCCGTACTACTACAGATAACTTATTCCCAAATGCAGAATTAAATGTCCTTTTTTATTCCGGCACATATTTACAATTGGATCTCTCTGAAGGGTATCAACGCATGATTTTTTATCATCTCACGAATAGTTCGTCTGTAGATGTTCTTTATTAGACGTCTAATGCTAGTTGATGCTTTTCCAACAAGCTTTTGTATTGTTTTTTTGTCGTTAGAGAACCCCTCAGCGAGCTGCGAAGAATAATTTGGAAAGCATCTTCGAAGTAAAATTTCTTCTCCTTACTAATGAATGTTTAAAAGAGGCATTTCTACAACAAGAAGCAGTCCTAGTTGCCACATAGCAAGGGAGAATTGTAATAATAGATGCCTTAGTTACGTATTTCGTATCAAACGTGAAAGTGAAATAACACCCGTTAAAGCCTTTTCGTAACTTTCTGTACACGTGAACTCCTGAATGCGCTAAAGTATCTCTACATTCATGATTTACTACAATAGCTATAGGAGACCTTAATCTTCTATATATAGCATCCATATTTTGCCCCTTATTACAGGCTCAATATAGGTCTGATCTACACTTATTGAGGTTCATTTTTTTCCTGAATTTCGACCCATTAATTTATATTTTTTATTGGGCTACTTTACTATCTTTATTCAAATCAAATTACGTAACTTGACTAATAAGTTATTGAAAAATCAATAAAATGCAATTAATTGTTATCTATCTTTATGAAAAATATCTAACATTTTCCCACTTAGACAATACTCAATTGCAGTGCTGACTCCAGTTTAAAACCAGTTCAAAATATAGTTATGTCATGTTACTGTATTAGTCGACCAGGTTAAAAAAAATCAGTTGATCCAAAGATAATGAAAGTCCATCATTTTGTCCCTTAAGGCTTTTGATACCGAAAAGTACCAAATACATATATGGTGTGTGACACATATCTAGTATAATCATGCATATCTAATACCTCACTAACATAAATGCGAAAATAGAGTGTGATAAACTTGGATAATTCCTGTGTGATCTGAAATATATCATTTTTTCGTTTGTAGGTCTCGATTTTTCTAAACTTTATGCAAAACTACATATACGAAACTGTATCAAAGAAATCTTGTTTTATGTCACCAAACACTAAACTACATTAGAGAAAATCTTTATAGGATTAAACACTTATGTCCCTTACGTCATATCAAAATATATGGATATTCATATTAAACTGTATGTATCCTAATGACATAGGTTCAAGATCAATCTGAACTGTATGTATCCAAAATGACCTTTAAGATCAACAAAGATCTGAAGACTTTCACATGTATTATGACAATGTATAATAACAAATATTACTAAGGATAAAAAGATGATCATCTTTATTAATTAACAACCATATTGTCATAATATATCAAAATATATAAATATACAAGGAACAAACATAATGTTCCATAACTAACAATGTCTAAGGACTTCGATACACCTATATTATATACATGTCTTTCAAACATAAGTGGGCGAAGTCATTTAGTTAAAGGCCCAGCTAACATCTCTTTAGTCCTCAAATGCTCCATCACAATGTCAGCATTCTGTATCAACTCCTTTATACTAAAGTATTTGACCTCCAAATGCTTAGATCCTATTATATTCTTATTTCTTTACTAAACAACCTAACAGCATGATTATCACAATACAACCGAATGAGTGTAGTCAATGAATCAACCACAGACAACTCAAAAATCAAGTTTTTGAGCCAAACCATCTGTAAAGCAGCTCTATAAGTGGTCAGGTTGTCAAAGCCCCCAAAATAATTATGATTCTCCAAACTTTTGTAGTAGTCGTGAAACTAGGTCGAGCCCCCAGAGAACTAAGCACTAGTTTCTTAATTTCAAGTAATAAAATAAAAGGGGGTTTGATTAAGAAATTAATTAACTAAAATTAATATGAAAACAAATTAAATCAAATTGAATTTAAATATGAGAAAGTCAAAATTACCAAACTCCGATTCAAAGGAAAGATCTTATCGAATTGTAACATTAATTATTGGTCTAAAAAGAATATTTTCACAAATCTAATCTAATTGTAATATTGATCATTGGTCTAAAAAGAATATTTTCATGATTCAAGCAGTTAGTTCGAAACATATTAGGATAGCTGTAATAAGTCTCAAATTTTTTCAAGCTAATTGGTTCAAACCCAGCATCCAAACTAAAACTTATCCTCTATTGAATGGGTGTGATGGCATTCTGTATTAAATAAATGATAGCAATAAGCTCCATGAAAAAAATTAAACTCTAAATTAAATAATCGAGATAGCTGCAACTATTCAATTTAGTTTTCTTATTTATCTTAAGTTAAATATGCAATTTCATAGATAACTTATTTGCTACTTGTATCATTCTTCATAACAATTACGGATCATTAAATTCCTAGATAGCGATAGAATAATCAATATTAAATTAAATTGTCCGATTAATCGAATATTAATCATTCATAAAATTAAAAAACTCAAAACAAGAAATACTTTAATTAAAACGTGCATAAAAGTTAAGAACACAAAATCTCACAAGGTTATAATTAGATTATTGAATCCCTTGAATCAAAACGATTAAGTTTAGCTACATATGGCTTTCGCTCTAATAAAAAAATATAAGAAAGATAAAGAATTGCTAAAAACATAAGAAAAGCGGATCTTTTTCTATTGTGTGGAATGCCCTTTTTATAAGATTTTCAAATCTAATCCTAATTTAACTCTAACTTGTAAAGATATCTATTTAAAACGAATTCAAAATCAAAATCCTACATGATAGGGATAAGAAGATGTTTCCTTGTTAAACTCTAACTCTTCAAGTGATCAACTTTATCCAATGCAACAATCTCTTCACTTTATCCAAAATTTGTGGTTATGATCAATAGAGTCCCAATTTAATATAGTCTCCACGTTTCATCTTCTAAAACAAAACAAACATTAATTTTCATATTTAAGCATCAAAATAAATCCAAAACAAATGAGATAATATCAAATAATATAGCAACATGAGTTCTTATCAAATGTTCCCACGCCAGACCCACGCTTGTCCTCAAGCATACATCAATTCAATATAATAATCATCTTCATAACAACCTCTCATCTCCTTTCATGTTATCAAGAAATTTTCAAAAGCTAATTCCCATTTAAGGGTTATGATAAAATAACAATAAAGAGAATACGCACTCATAGGACACATTGTTAAAATATAGCAACTCATCAATTCCATCAATATCAAATGAACAAGACTTGACACCCTCACAAGGATTTCACTCTATAAGCTCAAAATGTTTAGGCCTTATTAAGCTCTCAAATCAAAACACAGTGAGTTATTTCCATAAGCTTGCTCAAGAATCATATCTCCACCACTAAACAATAATAAACCTACCGCATAAATCAAAGGGACTTTATAATAGTTGTAACGTAGCTTAGGTAAGGTATGAGAAGAAGAAGTTTTTTGGCTAAATAAATCAAAGGGAATAATAAAAACTTATCCACACAAGTTTTAACTTAAATCAAAATTCACTTGATTCAAATGACATCTCCTTCAATCACTTTTTCTTTTCTTTTCCTTTTTTTTCTTTTGTTATTCTTTTCAACAACAATATTAAAAAGGAGATTTTGTTTTATTTTTTTTACTTCTCCTCCATTCTAAAAAAAGTCAAAAAATACAACTTGAATCATCTAATTTACTTTTCACGCGATTAGTCAAAATTCTATGTAAATAAGCTAATACGATTCCTTCAATTTAGGGTTCAAAATTATTAAGGATATCAACAACAAAAAGCCTAAATTGGGCTTGTAACAAGGTTATTATGTAAGAAAAGAAAGGGTAAGACTCAAATTGTTTTTCTAGGGATAAAAATTAAGGTAGGCTTATTTAGATCAAAAATGGTTATTCTAAATGCCCTCATCATCTTTATACAAAAATTCATAAAAAAAATGTGGTCTCAATATGTATTTAAAAGCAAGTTCTAGCATAAACAAGCTATGTTTGATAACACACAATAAAAAGGTATATATGAGCATATATATGATGAATGCTCTTAGACTCAAAACTCACGTAGGTGTCAAAAATTGCATCAAGTCTTACACACTCTCATTCAGTCAATTTGATGAGACACTTGAAATAATTTAATGAAAACACTAATCATGCTTATCTCTCTTGTGCATTAGATCTTAAACCCAAAATGTATCCTAACTTAAGAATTATTCATGAACAACTATAAGAAAATTATGAAGTTATAATGCAGAATAATTAATATATGAATCAACATATCGTGAGTCCAAGCACAAATCACAAAGTTTATCATAATGAAAACTCGCTCCCCCATACCTAAATCCTATATTGTCCTTAATATATGCATAAGATACTCACAACTTAATAAAGATAATCAGAAAAATAAAGCACAAAATTGAGGACTCCCCTGAATTGTGAGTATCTAGAAATTATCCACACACATTTCTTTTTAATAACAATTTCAGAACTTGCTGCAGATTGATGGTGTGAATTATCATTCATTAGTGATTTTCTTATTCCTGTAGCCTTGGCATTAGTTTTAGAATGTCCAAGATGAACAAAAACTACTTGGAAAAAGATTAAAAACAACATAATAATAATTAAAATTGAACTAAAATGAAAATAAAAGAATTTAATTAAAACTAAAAAAACGAGTGGGGGCGTGAAGGTGTTTTTGTGGTGGAGCTTTGGGATGCTGTGTAGGAGGAGGGCTACTTGTGGTTGGAATTTTTCTTTTAATTTCCTGCAAAGACAAACAAGCAGATTTGGTTTTTTAGGTTTTTTTAAAAGTAAAAATATTTAAGTAAATAAAGAAAGTAAATAATTAAGTGAGAAAATAAAAAAGAATTTTTTTCAAAACACTAAATCACATAAGGCGAGATCTCCCCTTAAGAGATTTAGTAGTATGGAATTTTAAGGTCTTCACTCCAAAACACTAAATTATATAAGGCAACGTCTCGCCTTATGAGATTTTATAGTCTGCAATTTTAAGACCTCCTTTTTCCTATAGGCCCAAAAATTTATTTTTCAAAAGCAATCAAATGCAAGTTATATATAACTAAAACAAAATAAAATAAAATAAGACAATCATATTTTGGGTTGCCTATAGTAAAACACAATTGTTTAACGTCGTTATGCTTGACATGGCCAATTCTTCCTAAAATTCTATCTAATTACAGTTTTGTATTCTTTAAGTAGTGTCATTGGCACTTCCTCTTGCTCTTTGGTCAACCTTTTTGAAATGATTGTGGGTAATAACTTTCTATCATCTAGATCAGCATACTTTAGGTGATCAAGTAATACCTTTATTTCTATCTTTAGAGCCTGCAAAACAGAAAGTAAGATTGTGAGTTATAGTAAGTTCATCATTGAAAGTTTTTAAATTTATTTGCATTACTAACAATTATTCTACAACCTCAAGAGTTTCATCAATTTGCTCATTCACTTCAAATGTAATATTACACTCCAACTTATCTTCAACACTCTCTTCTTTAAACATATCATGCATAAACGAATCCACAATATCTATATGATAAACAAATTGAAAATCATTCGAGTACTTCATTGCTTCAGAAATATTGAACTTTACTATTTCTCCATCAACTCTATGGAAAGAGTACCCTTATGCACATCGATTATCGTCTTAGTCGTCTTTATAAATGGCCTACCCAACAAAATCGAAGCTGAGTTTTCAACACTATCTCCATCCATTTTCAAGATGGAAAAATCCACTGGAAATACCAAATCATTAACTTGGACTAAAACATCCTTCATAACTCCAATAGGACGCACATACGAATGATCAACTAGTTAGATAATCACATTAGTTTCTTGCAAAGAATTCATATTTAAAGGTTGATAAATTGAGTATGACATGACATTAATAGATGCACCTAAGTCTAGCATGGCATGCTCAATTTTTTAATTACCAATAACACATGAAAGTGTAAACATACCTGGATCTTTCCATTTTTCGGTAATTTCCTATTTATCACAAATGATACATTCTTACCAAAAATTATTCTCTCCTTGTCCTTCATCTTCCTTTTGTTTGTGCACAACTCCTTTAAGAATTTTTCATATTTCAGAACTTGCTTGATGGTTTTTAGAAGTGGTATATTGATTCCCACCTTTTTGAAAGTTTCTAAGATCTCTCTTTCATATCCATCATCTTTTTGTTTAGCCAATCTACTAGAAAAAGGAGGTAAACAAGCATTAATTGATACTGATGAAGATGAATCATTTTTTACTTTTTTGATTCTTGAGTTGGAAGTTCATCCTTTTTTCTCCATCATCATGCTTTTCTATCTACATTGGTAAAGAAGTTTTAGATTGAATTTCCTTACGACTTCTCAAAATCATTGCACTCACATTCTCCTTAGGATTAACCACCATTTGGGAAGGTAATTTCCCTAATGCTTGCGCTTCTAATTTACTTACTGAGGTGGCTAATTGAGTGATATGATTTCCTAAGTTTTGAAGGCTTGCCCTTATTTCCTATTGAAATTGTTGAGAATTATTAGCAAACTCCTTAATAATTTCATCTAAAGGCATACCTGAATTTGAAGATTGAGGATGAGTATATGTAGGAGCTTGAGGTTGTTTAAAAGTGTGAGATTGATATCATTATTGGCCTCCTTGATTTCAATAGCTCAAGTTTGGATGATCCCTCCATCCTAGATTGTAGTAAATGGAATAAGGGTCATACTTTAATTGAGGTTGATCAGAAAAGCTACCTATTGTGTTAGCTTCTTAAAGAGAGTCTTGTTGTAATGAAGGGCACATATCCATAGGATGTTTAAAAAATGAGCATATCTGCACGCTCTTGTTGATTGCAATTAACCTACAACCATTTGACGAACTAGAGCGATTAAAAAATTTTATCCTCAAGGTGCATGTTACTTACCTCATTCACACGCTTAATAGCTCCACCCATCATTATCCCTAACTGTTGAGAATTTTCAGCCATAATTGATATCAACTATCTGGCTAGCTCAAGTGTTTTATTTACCAAAGCTCCTCCACTAGCTGTGTCAACCACACTTTTATCCATTAGCAATAGTCCTTCATAAAAGAGTTGAATCAGAAGTTGATCAGGAATTTGATGATGTGGACAACTGGCACATAGCTCCTTAAACCTTTCCCAATATTCATATAATGTTTCTCCTGTAATTTGTCTTATCTCACATATCTCCTTTTTGATATTCGCTGCTCTTGATGTAGGAAAGAACTTCTTCAGAAACATTCTTTTCATCTCGTTCCATGTTGTTATTGAGCCAATGGAAAATAATATAGCCAATCTTCTGCCTTATCTTTTAATAAGAACGGAAAGGCTCTAAGATTAATTTGTTCTTATATCACCCCTTGTGGCTTCATTCTAGGGCAAACAACATGAAATTCTTTTAGGTGTTTATATGGTTCTTCACCTACAAGACCACAAAAATAGACAGTAAGTGAATCAAACCAAACTTTAATTCAAAATCTACCTCAACATCTAGAAATTGAATGCTAAAGGTTGTTAATTCAAATTCAGTGCTAAGGTTAAGATTTACTATCATTTCATCCGCTTCTTGAAAATTAGAGTCTTCACCAATTGTTAGATCTACTTCAACTTTCACGTTTGAAGGTGAATGACTGCTTCCTTGCTTAGTCTCTTTTCTCAAACGACGCACTGTCTTCTCAATTTCCAAATTATATTGCAATTTACTTGTATGAGAAGCACAAGTGCAGTAACTATAAAAATAAAAATGCAAAGAAACTAATAAACTTGAAATAGTTCCTTGATAGTGGCAACAAATTTTGGTCGGGTTGTCAAAGCCCTTAAAATAATTCTAATCCTCCAAACTTTTGTAGTAGTCGTGGAACCAGGTCAAATCCCTAGAGAACTAAATAGTAGTTTTTAAATTTCAAATATTAAAATAAAAGGGGGATTTGATTAAGAAACTGATTAACTAAAATTAATACAAAAACAAATTAAATCAATTGAATTTAAATATGAGAAAGTCAAAATAACCAAACTTAGATTCAAGGGAAAGATCTCATCTCATTGTAACATTGATCATCGGTCTAAAAAGAATATTTTCACGATTCAAGTGGTTAGTCTGAAACATATTAGGATAGCCATAATAACTCTAAAATTTTTCTAAATTAATTAGTTCAAACCCAACATCCAAACCAAAACTTATCATCTATTGACTTGGTGAAATAACATTCCATATCAAATAAATTATAGCAATAAGCTATGTGAAAAAAGATTAAACCCTAAATTAAATAATCGAGATAGCTGCAACTATTCAATTTAGTTTTCTTGTTTATCATAAGTTAAATATGCAATTTCATAAATAACTTATTTGCTACTTGTACTATTCCTTCATCACAATTACGGATCATTGAATTCCTGGATAGTGGTAGAATAATCAATATTAAATTAAATTGTCAGATTAATCGAATATTAATCATTCATGAAATATGACAACTCAAAACAAGAAATACTTGAATTAAAATGCGAATATGAGAACATAAACCCTCCCAAGGTTACAATTAGAGTATTGAATCCCTTGAATCAGAATGATTGAGATTAGCCACACATGGCTTTCACTCTAATAACAAAAATAGAAGAAAGATAAAGAATTGCTAAAAATGTAAGAAAAGATATCCTTTTTCTATTGTGATGAATGCCTCTTTATAGGATTTTCTAATCTAATGCTAATGTAACTCTAACTTTTAAAGATGTCTATCTAACATGAATTCAAAATCAAACACTTACATGATAGGGATAAGAGGAAGTTTCCCAGTTAAATTCCAACTCTTCAAGTGATTAGCTTTATCCACTGCAACAATCTCTTCACTTTGTCTAAAATTTGTGATTATCATCAATAGAGTCCTAATTTAATGTAATCTCCACGTTTCATCTCCTAAAATAAAAAAAAACATTAATTTTCATATTTAAGCATCAAAATATATCCAAAACAAAGGAGATAATATCAAAATAATATAGCAAGATGAGATCTTATCAATAATATGCTACAAACTCTGCATGCATTGTTGAGGAAGTTACTAGTGTCTGCTTGACACTCTTCCACTATATTGCACCATTTGCTAATATGAAAATGTAACCTGAAGTGGACTTTCTATCATCTGGACATAAAGAAAAGTCAAAATCTGTATACCCTATGAGGTCTAGATTGTTGACCCTTTTGTATGTCAACGTATAACCTTTGGTTCCCTTTAAGTATCTCAACACTCGTTTAACTACATTTTAGTGGTCTATCTCTAGGTTAGCCAGATATCGACCTAGCAGTCTAATAAAAAATGCAATGTTTAGCCTAGTGCACACTAGGGTATACATCAACCTACCAATCGTACTAGAATATGGAACATTCTTCATAGCCTCTCTCTCTCAACATCATTCTTTAGACAATGTTCCAAAGATAATCTCTCACCATTGGAGATAGGTGCTACGACAGATTTACAATCAACTATTTTAAACCTTTGTAATACACGCTCAATGTCTACACTCTACGAGAGGCCTAAAGAGTGTTAAGATCTATCCTGGTGAATATGAATGTCTAGGACAAAAGATGTTTCACTAAGATCCTTCATATCAAAATGCTTGGCCAAAAGTTGTTTGACCTCATGCAACATGGTCAAGTCAATTGATGCGAGTCATATATCATCTATATATAATGATAGGAAGATAACTTTGCTCTGCTTAACCTTGTAGTACAAACATCCTTCAACTTTGTTCTCCACGAAGCTGAAAGAGGTCAAAACCTCATCAAACTTTAGGTACCATTGTCTGGAAGCTTGTTTCAAAAGATGTATCAATTTTCTCAATTTGCAAACCTTTTCACTCCCGTCTTGATCCTAAATCCTTTAGGTTGCTCTATATAGAACTGTTTAAAAAGGTCACCATTCAGGAAAGTGATTTCAACATCCATCTGATGTAGCTCCATATTATAATGAGTTACTATTTCCATAATCGCTCTAAATGCATCCTCAGAGGATACAGGAGAGCAAGTAATATTAAAGTCAACCCCTTCTTTTTGAGTGAGCCCTCTGGAAACCAATCGAGCCTTAAATTGCTAAACTTTACCTTTAGTGTCCTTCTTGGTCTTAAACATTCATTTACAATTGACAGTTTGCAATATTAGGGCAAATCAACTAGCTCTTACACTTTGTTATGTTTCATCGATTGCATCCCACCACAAATCTATGTGGGGTCTAGAAACAACTTCTATAAAAGTAATTGGATCCACAACATGTCTAATATTATAATCTTATTTACTGAAATAGATTAGTAATCAAATGGGATAGTAGGTTGTCTCACTCTAGTGGATCTTCATAACTCCATTAGTTCTTTTGCCCAAGGAACCTCGTTTGTACAAATATGGGTTCATGTTCCTATATAGGTACAGTACTAAGACCTTAATCCACTGGACCTGACTGTATGAGTGGCATATATGAAATAACTTTAGTATCTGTCATGCTATCACTTGAAGGGTATGACAACCTACCCTCATTAAAGACATCGTATTCCAAAAACTTAGATATTTGTGATTCAACTATTCTAGCCCCCTTCTTTATAATAAAATATGTAGCCTTGAGAGTGGTCTAGGCATCCAACTAAATAGCAACTAGCAGAATGAGCATGCAATTTGATTTTGTAAGGATTATACAAGCATATCATAGTAGGGCAGCCCCATATACTAATGTGTGAAAAGCTAGGCTTCCACCCTTTCAAGATCTAAAAAGGCATCTTTAGGACTGAATTGCTTGAGACTCTATTCAATATATACAATATTGTCTTTATGGCTTCACCCTAAAGGTAATTAGGTAGGTTTGTTCTACTCTACATTGACCCCATCATGTCCTTTAGGGTGCGGTTATGCCTTTCGGCCACACCATTTTACTCAAGACTACATGGTATAGTAAACTTAGTCATTATTCCAACCGATTCCACATATCTGACAAACAAACCTTTTTCTTGCCTTGAAACATCATATTTGCCATAATACTCTTCCTTATGGTCAAATTTGAAAATCTTGATAGATTTTTCCAATTAGTTCTCAACCTCAGTCTTAAAGATCTTGAATTTATAAAGAACTTCATAATTTTTCCTAAGCAAGAACACATAACCATAACGGGGATTGTTGGGCACTGTTTTCGGAACCCAACCTCCGATCATTAATGTGAACTTAAACTTATGGAAATTCCTTAAATGACACCGATTCATCTTCTTGCTTTGATACCAACCATGTTAGATCCCTTCTTGAGTCTGAAATCCAACGCTTGCGGAATTATGAAACATGATCTTCTTCATTTTTCCTTAGTAAATTTTTTTTCACACTCTTCGAAAACATGAAGCATGTACGGCTTACCCTGTAGGGTTAATTCATTTAACCCTTATAAAGCATGAGCGGATTTTCTTATAGAGTTACTTCAAAGCACTTTCATTAGCC
>JAOSBK010000007.1:27737852-27751498 GCA_027568895.1 Erythroxylum shatona
CCATCGCACATGAAGGCACAAACCAGGTGAAAGAGTCCAAGATCAGTATTCTTGTACATCAGTATGAGCTGTTTAAACTAAAAAAAGATGAGTCTATTGATCAGTTGTTTGAGCGATTTCAAACTATCGTTAATGGACTTAAAGCTCTTGGGAGAATCTACGATAATTAATACCATGTCAAGAAGATTCTTAGAAGTTTTCCTAAAAGATAGAGACCGAAAGTCACTACAATATAAGAAGCCAACGATTTTAGCAAATTAAAACAAGAAGAATTCCTTGATTCTTTGAAGATACACGAAGTAGCGCTTGATGCTGAAGATAAATCTAGAAGAGTTAAATCTATAGCATTAAAGGCTGGTCAGAAAAATCACAAGACTCAGAGAAATAGAAGTTCATCGTCAAAAGTATTAAAGATCGAAGAAATCAAGAATGATGATACCAGTTAATTAGATCAAGATTCAAGTGAAGATGATGATGAATTATCTTTCATTTCAAGGAAGATCAAAAGAATGTGGAAAAAGAAATCAAAGGGAAATAAAAAATTTTCATTTAAGAAAAATAGCAAAGACGAAGTCAAGAATGAGAAGACCTCTATCATTTGCTACGAGTGCAATAAACCAGGACACTACAAGTCTGAATGTCTATTGCTTAGAAGAAAACCGAAGAAAAATAAAGAAAATAAAAAGAGTATGATGGCAACTTGGGAAGATTTGGATTCGTCCAAATGTAATTCTGATTCAGAAGCATCAGTACAAGCAAAAATATGCTTGGTAGCCAAAAAGAACGTGATGAGGAGGTAACTTCTAACTTTAATGAACTTCAAGATGCATATTTAAAATTGTTAGAGGATTCACATGTTATACTAAAGCAGTATAGATCCTTAAAAAGAAAGTTTGTTGAAAACTTGAAGAACACGGAAGTATTAGAAAAAGAAAACGTCTGCCTTAAGAAACAAGTAGACGATACAAAGAAAAAAATAACTGTAGATCGATATGAGGAAATTAGTCAGTTAAAAAAAGATTAATTCTCTCTTAGCAGAGTTATCAAACTTTACTGAAAGTACAAAAAAATGAATGACATGATTAGAAGATATAGACACCCTAATGATAAGAGTGGTTTAGGGTTTACTGATAGCAATACTCGTTACAAAAAAAAATTTATTCCTTATAAAAAGAAATATCACCAGTCTTATTATCATTCTATGGATAATTATAAGACTAACCCCAAAGGACCCAAGAAAATCTGGGTATCTAAAAAGAACATAATATCTACTGCAGATCTCCTTCCTTGGAAAAAGCAACCAGCACCAATGGTATTTAAACAGTAGATGCTCACGACATATGATGGGAAGAAGGTCTATGTTCCTAGATCTTCAAAATAGAAAGGGAGGATCAGTAACCTTTTGGAGACAACCAGTAGGGTAAAATAGTTGGAATCAGCAAAATTGGTAAAGATTCCTTTGAATCTATTGATAATGTTTTGCTAGTTGAAGGTTTAAAACATAATTTGATTAGTATAAGTCAATTATGTGATTCTGGTTTTGAAGTATTCATTAATCAAAACTCTTGTGTTGTCAAAAACAAGGACGGCTCCATATTCTTTTCTGCTAAAAGACGAAATAATCTTTATAAGATTAATTAAAAAGATTTGCAAAGTCAAAATATTTTGTGTTTTATATTAATAAATGAAGAAAAACTGATTTGGCATAAAAAGCTAGGCCATGTTAGTTTTAAACATATTTCCAAGTTAATTAAACATGATTTGGTAAGAGGTTTACTAAAAATAAGTTTTAACAAGGATTTTTTTGTGATAGTTGTCATAAAGGAAAATAGGTTAAAACATCTTTTTCTTTTAAAAATATTGTAACTTCATCTAGACCTCTAGAGTTGTTACATATAGATTTATTTGGTCCAACTAGGACATTAAGTCTTGGTGGAAAGAAGTATGGTTTCGTAATTGTTGATGACTTCTCTAGATTTTGTTGGATATTATTTTTGTCATAAGGATGAATCTTTTAAATGTTTTAAAGTTCTTTCCAAAAAGTTACAAAATGAAAAAGGAATTTCTATTGTTGGAATTAGAAGTGATCATGGTGATGAAGTTGAAAATGAAAAATTCAAAATATTTTGTGAAGAGAATGAAATTTTCCATAATTTCTTTGCTCCTAGAACTCCACAACAGAATGGAGTTGTAGAAAGAAAGAATAGGACGATTCAGGAGATGGCAAGAACCATGCTTTGTGAAATGAATCTTCCTAAGTATTTCTAGGCAGAAGCTGTAAATACAGCTTGTTATAATCAAAATAGAATACTTTTGCAACCATGGTTGAATAAAACTCCATATGAGTTATGGAAAGGAAGGAAGCCTAATATCTCTTACTTCAATCCATTTGGTTGCAAGTGTGCTATATTGAATACAAAAGAAACTTTGGATAAATTTGATTCTAAGGTCTATCTAGGAATTTTTCTAGGATATTCATTATCTTCTAAAGCTTATAGGGTTTATAATCTTGCTTCTAAATCTATAGAAGAACCTATTCATGTCAAATTTGATGATGGTTCTCAACTAGATATAAGTAATGATACAGATAATGAAACCCTATCAGTACCCTTGGTTGATAATGTAGATGTGTCACCATCAGATGTTCCTTTAGATAAAGTAGAACATGTTCCTAAAAATCTTAGTATGAAAAAGGACTAGAAATATAAATCCTCTCATCGAGAAAATCTGATTATAGGAGAAAATTCAGAAGGTGTGAGAACTAGGTCTAAATTCAAAAGAGAAGAAAATGTAGCTTTTATTTCTGAAATAAAGCCTAAGAAAATTGATGAAGCACTTCAGGATGAAGCGTGGATTTTAGCCATGCAAGAGGAGCTGAACTAATTTACTAGGAATAAAGTTTGGTCTTTAGTTCCCAAATCCCCTAAAAAGTCTATCATAGGAACCAGATGGGTTTTTAAAAATAAACAAACAAAGCTAGATTAGTAGCTCAAGGCTATAATCAGCAAGAAGGAGTATACTATAATGAAACTTATGCTCCTATAGCTAGATTAGAAGCTATTAGGATTTTGCTTGCATATGCTGTTTGTCATGATATAAAACTATTTCAAATGGATGTGAAAAGTGCCTTTTTAAATGGTTTTATAGATGAAGAAGTTTATGTAAAAAAAACCCTCTAGTTTTGAAGATATTGATATACCAGACTATGTCTATAGACTTCATAAAGTTTTGTATGGATTAAACAAGCACCTCGTGCTTGGCTTGATCGTCTAAGTTCATTTTGATTAAAAATGACTTTATTAGAGGTCAAGTAGATAGGACTTTATTTAGAAAACATATTAAAAATGATTTTATAGTTGTACAAATATATGTAGACGATATCATTTTTGGTGCAACTTCTAAGAAATTATGATCTAGCTTTGAAAATCTTATTAAAAGAGAATTTGAAATGAGTATGATGGGTGAATTGAAATTCTTTCTCAGTTTACAAATTAAACAAACTAAAGAGAAGATTTTTATTCATCAACAAAAATATATCAAAGAACTTTTAGTCAAATATAAAATGGAGAATGTCAAACCTATGTCAACTCCTATGCATCCTTCAATCTTCTTATCTAAGGATGAAGCTGGTAAGAAAATTAATCAAACTCTTTTTAGAGGAATTATTGGTTCTTTGATTTACCTAACTGCAAGCAGACCTTACATATTGTTTAGTGTTTGTTTGTGTGCAAGATTTCAAATAGACCTTAGAGAATCTCATTACATTGCTATCAAAAGAATATTGAGATACTTGGCAAGTTCTACTGATCTTTGCTTAATGTATGAGAAAGGTAAAGATTTCAGGTTTATTAACTACTGTGATGTTGATTATGCTGGAGATAGAATTGATAGAAAGAGTACAAGTGGAGGTTCTCACTTTCTTAGTCATAATCTAATTTCTTGGTCAAGTAAGAGGCAAAGTCCAATTGCTGTATCTACTGCAGAAGTGGAATACATGTTAGTTGCAAGTTGTTGTTCACCGATGTTATGGATTAAGTATTAGTTAGAAGATTATTCTATCTAAGAAGATCAGATTCCAATCTTCTGTAACAACACAAGTTCTATTAATCTTTCAAAGAATCTAATACAATGCTCAAGGGCAAAGCATATTGAAGCTAGACATCGTTTTATGCGAGAATATGTACATAGAGGGATCATCAATCTACAATTTGTTGAGACAAAGCAACAATGGGTAAATATCTTCACTAGACCCTTAAGTGAAGATAGATTCAAGAAAATCAGACGAAACTTGAATATGGTAATGTTAAATGATCATTCGTCTGATACTTCAAAACCCAGACTATTCGTACAAGAAGATGATGAAAAGTCATAAGTTTTCAAGTAAAATAGTAATAGTAAGTTACGAACGGTAACTTTTCAAAAGTATGTATAACAAGGAAATCTTTTCAAGATTCTAAAACACCATATACTCTAGAATTTTCTTGAAAAACTTCAAAACTGACTTGTTTAGTGCTCTCATGAAAGACGACTCAACATTCTGTTCTAAACTTCAAGTTCTTCTCATTTCATATCTTTATCTTCTTATACTAACCTCACTTTATTAAGCGAAATACATTTGTGTGTTTATTGCTTATTTGTTACAGATCAAAAATGGAAAAATCTCTTGTCTACGGGAGACATGTCGATTTCACTTCCTTAAAGAAAAATTAGATAGACATCGAACAAAAATTGAAGCAGTTGGCTGGAAAATTTTCTTCAACATCAATGAGATTGTATATTTGAATGAAATATATAAGTTCTAGAAGAATGCAAAGGTGGTGGACAACACCTTAGTATCAATGGTAAATGGGTTGTCAATCATAGTCACACAATATTCTATCGAGAAAGCTATTGTGTGTCTAAGTATTGGAGCAAAAATGTTTAACAATACAAAATGGATCACTCAAGGTCGTGTTGATAAAGCTCATATCAATCGACAACTATATGGATGTAATAATCCAGGAGTCAAAAAGGCTTCAACCCTAGTTCCGAAGGCTAGGGTTCTTCATTCACTTCTTATCCACTATATTCTACCAAGAGTAGGCTTAAAGGACCTAGTGACAATGAATGATGAACATTGTTTGTTTCATCTACTTACTCACCAACCCATTAATCTTCCATTCTTGACTTTGAAGAACATGGTAAAGTCTAAGGAGGATGATTATGGCTCTTTACCTTATGGTATAATGTTGATAAGATTCTTCCAAAAATCTGGAATCTTACTCGATAGAGGTACAGAGTAAAGTTTAAAGTGAAGAGTGTTATTAATGCCTCTACTGTTCACAAAATGGGAATCAAGATTGAAATTGAAGCGGATACAGATTTTACACCGAAAGCAAAGTTTGAGGGGGAGCTTATAGTAAGACGAAGCAAGAGTGAACATGTTTCATCTGACATACAAACAAAACCTCGATTGACAGGAAAATATCCACAGAAGGAAAGGTTGAACAATCATCTGATGTGCCAATACAAGTTAAGACGATTCTATAGACGTGGAAAGCAAGGTTCAACAATCAACACACCAAGTGTCTTTAAAGAGGAAGGATGAGATGCTCTAATCAGAAAACCCCAAATAGTCAAGAAGGTCACCAAGATTATTGACCTTTCGACAACAAGAACAGAGGAAGCAAAAAGTTTTTATTCTTGGTGGAGATTCTGAGAATCAAGAGCAACGATAGCAACCTACCAAATCAATTATCTCTATCCTGCAAAGTCAATCAGCAAAATAATCTAGAGAGATAGAGCTAAAAAAGAAGTTAATAATTGAGAGGAAGAAGCCTCAACAACAACTCTCTTCCAAATCAGCAGAAGATCAAAAGAAGATGAAGCTTAGTTAGAAAAAGATTTCTTCATCTGATGGTCCATAGAAGGCACAGACAGTTAAACACCAATTAGTACTTTACAATCCTTCTCAACCAATCAAGAAAAATGATTTTAAAATGAAGGTTATAGAAGAATCAGTACCTGATCGAAACAGAGGCTCAATTATTATCAAAGAACCTTCTAAGAAGACAATCAAGGTACAAGTTAAGCCTATACCAGTAAACGATCAGACAATACATCTTCTCAATCATGAAGAGCGAAGACTATATGGTATTTTGCGAGATGAAAAATGAGGACCATATCTAATGAAGATTTCAAAGGATCGTTATGCAATCTATCCTATTACAAGCAGAACAGCAATAAAGACTGTACCAGATGTACAACCAAGATGTCCAACCCCTGTAATAAACAAAGAAAAAGGGAAGAAGAAGATGTTTCCTGAAGGGCATGAAGATGATCTTACAGAAGAATAGATTCAAGTGGCTGTGAAGAACATAGAAGATGCATGTCATGCAGCTCAACCTGTAGGTATCTATGTATCACATCACATATCAAAGGAATCAGGAAGTCAATTTGGAGTTTCTACCAAAGATGAAAGTTTCAAGGTAGTTGGCACAATGACAGAAGGAAGGTACAGAAGTATCACAGTTAAAGGTATCAATTTTAACTTAGAAACTTTTGTAAATTTAATCATGCATTTTAGACCCTTAGGTTTTATACCTTCAGTTAAAAATGTTTTACACCTTCTTGGGCAACCAATTTATAAATTACCTAGACCTGATGATCTTGATCTCCCAGTAGGAAAATAAACCTTCAAATTAACCTCAATCAAAATCATAGAATTAGATATTTCACCTAGAGAACCATCTGTTGTTGAACACCTTCATCCACTTAGTGAAATACAACAAGATCCTATTGTTAATTCGGAGTTCTTGAAGCATTTCATCAATTGGACTGAAGCTAGTCACAAGCAGAAGGAAGTTCAGAAAGCCTTAGTGAAAAATATTGAGGAAATGCATACTAAGTTTGATGAACTGGGTGATGTAGAGGGTGATCTTCATGATGAAATAACACTTCTACATGTTTCTATTGAATAAGACCTCAAGACAATCCACGTTGATATTCAACATATGCATTTTGAAATTCTGACGCATCTAAGATGAATTATCTTTTTGATTAATAACAAATAGGGGAGAAAATGGGAGAAAAGTGGAGAATATTAGAAAGCATTGTATATCTTATGCATATCTTGTGTATTGTTTTATTCGTGTGTACATTTACCTTATTCGTCTGTACATTATTTGGCTATTTGCTTATTCTTCTGTCGTCTGAATATTATTTTATCTTCTAATATTATGATTATTTGTAATCATCAAAAAAGGGGGAGATTGTTAAGTCAAGAAGACTTCACTTCTTTAATTTTGATAAAAATCAAATAATAATAATCATAAAAGTACTTGAACTATTTTGATGAGTTTGTTAAATGCGTAGAAAAATGTAAGTGACACAAATCGTCAACTCAAGATGACACATAGTCAACTCCAGACGATACTTAAAACTCAAGATGGTCAAACTCAACACGGTCAACATAAGACGATACAAGGTCAACTTAAGATGATACAAGGTCAACTCAAGCCGATACTTACTTATACGACAAAGCGACTTTGATAGACCAGACGGAAGCGCAACACCGGATCAAAGCTCGACACCAAACAAAGCAACACCAGACGATGCAAATGAAAACTATTCTAGAACGTCAGTCAGTTAGTTAGTTGAAGTTAGTTACAGGACTCAACTAATAACGGTTTCTAGAAGATTTAAAAAACAGCTTTCTCAAGAAGATAGTTGAAGACTTAGGTTATAAATACTAGTTATAGTTGTAAACTAAACAACATTTTACAACAAAAACAATACAAGAGAGAAAATATGATTGTACAACACTTAGAGAAATTTTGTGCTCAAGTGCGAAAGAAAAAGAGCGAATATATCTATAATGTGAAGCTCAAACAATATCTTTCCAAGCGAAAGAAAGGCTAGTGCCTGGAGAGGCTAAAGAAGCAAATAAGGAATACTTTGTAAGAGAGACCTGAAGAGGCTCTGCAAGTATAGAAAGAATACGTGTAATATTAAAGAGTATAGTGAAATCTCAAAAAAAAAACTATGAGGATTGGACGTAGCCCAAGGTTAAGGGTGAACCAGTATAAAATCACTGCGTCTATTATCGAACCCTTATCTCTTTAATTTTCTTGTTGTTAAAAGAATAGATAATAATTTTTGCGATTGCATTATTCATCAAGTTAAGTGAATTGTTTTGTGATCATTTGAATTTGTAAAGAAATTTAAGAAATTTTTAAAGATTAATATCTCTGAAGAACCCCCCTTTTTGTTTATTCTACATATTATACGTGATTTCTATATTAACAAGTGATTTACTTCAGAATCTAGTGGTTAGCTACTCAGAGAACTCCCCTACAGTTATCCCATCTTGCAGCTGTTAGTATGTATGTTCAGACAATATGGAAAGAACAAAATGTCAGGCAGCTGGAACTCAAGTTCAAATGAATAGATCTTCTCATCTCCGAAACCCTTAACAACATGAAAAAGCTCGATTTTTAAACTAAATACTTAGCAGCTCTGGCCTGCTCCAGTTATTACTACCGAATTCTCCTTTATGTTTGGAGTAGTTAAAAATATTACACTTCTCTAGTACCAAAGGGTATACTCCTAGACCCTCTTGTAAGCTTTATTTTCATTCTTTAATAATACATTTCTTCTTTCCTTATTCAAAATAAAAATATCGGTGCATTTATATCCTTAATTTCAAACTTGCTTTTTACACGATTGGAGGTAAATAGGGAAAAGTATTCCTTTTATCTCTTAGGTTTCTTCCATTTTGCAGAAAAAAATTTGAGTGATAGAGTCGGAAAAAATATTTCTTTTACCATAAAGAGAGAGAATGCACTTCCTCCCCATTCGCTTTCGTTTCCATTTTCTTTGCTGTTCCATAGTCAAACAGTGTTTATTAATTAGTAAGGCGTAGCTCCGAAAAAAGTCAACGGCTTGATCTACAACAAACTGACATCCCCTTCTTTCTTTGGTTCCTGCAAATCATCATCATGAATCCTCTCTTACTTGTCCCTTCTGCTCTTTTCTTCATCTTTATCGCCAAATGGCTTCTCGTAACTGTTATAATTGGCCGCAAAAACTTGCCACCTTCACCACCAAAGCTTCCAGTCCTGGGGAATCTTCACCAACTGAGCTCGCTACCCCATCGATCACTCCAATCTCTGGCTCAACGTCACGGTCCTATCATGCTCTTGTACTTTGGCAGTTTACGGACCATCGTGGTCTCGTCTGCTGATGCAGCTCGAGAGGTCATTAAAAATCATGATCTCATCCTCTCAGATAGACCCGGCACCAGCATCTCCAGGAAATTAATGTACGACTACAAGGACATCGCCATGGCCCCCTATGGTGTCTACTGGAGACAAATGAAGAGCATATGCATGTTGCAGTTACTTAGCGCCAAGAGAGTTCGGTCATTTCGATCCATACGTGAAGAGGAGGTAGATTTGCTTGTGAACAAGATCGAGCAGAGTTGTTCAAGCTCCTTACCAATTAATCTCAGTGAACTGTTTGTTTCCCTAACGAGACACATAGTGTGCAAGGCTGCTCTTGGTAGTAGATATAGTGATGGGGAAGGTGATGGTAGCAGATTCAATGAGCTTTTCAAGGAGTTCTGTGCTTTGCTCGGCGTTTTTGATATAGCTGATTTTATTCCAAGCCTTGCTTGGATAAATCATTTCACCGGTCTTAATGCCAGAGTCGATAAAACCTTCAAAGAATTTGATAATTTTCTTAATGAAATTGTGGATGATCACCTGGCCCGTGATTGGATTGCCATAAAGGAAGATCAAAAGGACTTCGTGGATGTTTTGCTTACAATTCAGAAGAGCCCTGATGAAGCATCTTTTGGTAGGGACAGCATTAAAGCCCTTATCCTGGTAAGTAAAATTTGCATATTTCCTTTTCAAAATACGAAACTATAATGATTCATTGCGAAAGATTATGGGACTAGTTCTCATTTATTTGTTTAGTATATTAAAATTTGCAGAGAATTTGTTAAAGTTTGAGCTTGGGGTGGAGGAGGGTATTTAAAATTTTATTTATGTAGGTGAACCGCATAAAGAACTTTAAGTGGTCAATTATGTTCTTATTTCTAAGCCTATGTGCTATTGGAATTTACCGTAAAGAACTTCAAGCGATCAATGTTACAGGACATGTTTCTAGGTGGCATTGACACAACTAGTACTACTTTGGAATGGACGATGACGGAATTACTTAGACGCCCAAACGCCATGAACAGACTTCAAGAAGAGATCAGAAGGGTCAGAGGAAGCAGACGAACGGTAACAGAAGATGATTTAGATAAGATGCTCTACTTGAAGGCAGTCATCAAGGAAACCTTACGGTTGCACCCTCCACTTCCACTTTTAATCCCACGACAACCAACAGAGAGCGTCAAGGTCCAGGGATATGAAATTCCAGCCAAAACAAGAGTGATCATCAATGCTTGGGCAGTAGGAAGAGATCCCAAAATGTGGGAAGAAGCAGATGAGTTTCGACCAGAGAGGTTCCTGGAAAGTTCAATAGATTTCAAGGGACATGACTTCCAGCTAACTCCATTCGGTTCTGGTAGGAGGGGTTGTCCTGGAATTACGTTCGCCACTGCGACTTTAGAAATTGTTTTGGCAAGCATTTTAGACAAGTTTGACTGGGAAATTCCCAATGGATCGAAACTGGAGGGCTTGGAGGTGGCGGAGGCGTTGGACTTAACGTTACATCGAAAACTCCCTCTAATTGCTATTGCTACCTGTCACTCTTTCTAGATCCGTATACTTAAAACAATGTTGCCATGATAATGTAATAAATAAACAAATCGAATATCGTCTAGCAAAACATCCTTTCGGTTTCCAATTTAATTGTTAAGCAATGTAACTTTTAATTTAATCATGTCATTCGTACTTTAAGCAAAATTTCCTTGACATTGTGTTAATGACTATGTGATTTGATTTCTATTTTTTTTGTCCTTATTTATGGTTTTAGTTTCTTAATTTTTTATATTTTTAAAAATTAAAATTAAAATAAAATAATGTTTAATTGTTTAAATTAATGCAGTTAAACTTTAATACTAACAATAGTAAAATACTTATAGAACTTAAAGATGAGTTAGCTTTATAAATTAATCAATTATATTTAATCTAATATATTTTATTAATAAATACTAAAACTTTATGCTAAATTAATGATAAAATTTAAATTTAAATTAATGATAAACTTTATTATATTAATTATAATTTTATTAGGAATTAATTTTAAATAAATAATAATAATTTATTTGGTTAATAATTTAAAACCATATTATAAAAAAGAATAGAAAATGAAAATCATTGTTTATAATTTTTAAATTATTAAATTAAGAAGAAACTAAGACCAAGAAAAAGGAACCAAAAACTCAACCAAACAACTTTTTTAAATTTAAAAATAAAAACAAAAAATAAAGTAAAACATACTTTTCCAAATTTCATATGACATATACGAACATAGACGAATCTATAGTGGTAATTTGCTTGTAGTTGTCTAAAAGATTGATGTGAATTTTCTGAAGAAAACAGAAAGCCCTTATATTAATTAGTCTCTTATTTCAGAAATAGGTGAAATAAAGACCTAGAGGACCTTGGATTATATTTGTCTTTTTATATCCTTGGTCTTTTCAATATGCTTATTGGCTTTGACATGATTATTGTGCAGCGCTATCAGGACACCTTAACAGTAGGGCTCAAATTTATGACTGTCTTATATCTCTTTTTTTTTTTTTGATTAAACCATCCGGTATCCGACGCCACACGGGCAATCGACTAATCCGGATTCGAGCCGAGTTGGACCCTTGCGGGCAGCAAAGCTCTCCCTCACGAGTGCGGCTCTATTATTACTCATAAAGGGTTGGACTTATATAATCTACACTATTACTAAAACTAATAAGAAAGGCAATAAAAAGAGTATAGCAGACTTTTCTTTGTTCATACAAATATTGCATAAAGGTGATTATAAGGTTCAAGAAAGACGTTCATGTCTTCTAATCCAGGTATTCCTCATATCATTACTATTCATGCGTGGTTTGTTGAAGGTGTGTATATAGTACAATTGAATGATCTTACACTTGGCTTCCATTGCTTTATAATCATATATGTGATATTAGACCCATGTTTCAATAGGTGCTATCGTTCTTATATTTGAATAGGTTACTCTTTTGGTTTAGGAAATCTAGATTGAAGTTTTTTCTAGTTTTCAAAAGAAATCCCTATGTTCAGTTGGCATGAAATTTTAGAATTTTGATTGGTTCTTATGATTAAATCATGAGCTTTGGTTGACAACTATACCAAAGTGGGTTGTTAATCGATTTTGGAACTTGTTATTAATTAAATCATATTATTTCATGTGGATAAGTTATGAAATTAATCAATAACTGATCCAATGAGAGTTTTTAATTACTTTTGAAACTTTATTGTAATTAAATTTTATGTTTTTTTACATGTTTTCCATAAGTTTTATGATTGTGATTGCTTCTGCTATGTATTTTTATATGCTTCCTTCTTCCTCCATGACTCTTATAGGTCAAACAAATAGAGGCTATTCTAGATCATTTTTTACAGGTTTTTTTATAATTTAGGCGAACTCGATCTTTTCAATCACCTTCTAAATTATTAACTTTTTTTTTGAGAAAGTATCTTAACTTATTATTGTTAACTACCCAAATGGAATAATTACATCTGAGTTGGGTGAGATGATATAACTATCAGTGAGAGTTGTATTTGACTTAAGAATTGTTATCGGCCTAAAGGGAATAATTGCAGGCCGATGGCATCAACACTACTCCAATTCCCTCCTTAGAAGCATCTACTTCTACAACGAAAACTTTGCTAAACTTGGTAACTTGAAAAACAGGTGCTGAAGTGATGACTTTCTTCAAGGGTAATTGCTTATCTCAGTAAAGCCATGGGTGTTTCATTTAATTCTCTTTCTACTTACTATAGAGAGAAATATATGGTATTGTATACGCTGTCAAAAAATGGAGCAAGTATCTCATTGGGAGACATTTCATCATATGGACTGATCAACAAGTTTAAGCACTTACTGGAGTAGAATCTTTCCACCCTAATGCATCATAAATTGTTTGGAAAATTGATGGGTTATGACTACAAGATACAATATAAGATGGGGAAGGATGACTCTGTCATGGATGCACTTTCTTGGAGGGAAGAAGTGGCTGCCATCATGTCAATCTCAACAGTTGACATGGGGTTATGATACAAGGCAAAAGTTAGTTGGAAGACTGATGCAAATTTGCCCAAAAAAAAATCACTCTCAACCGCGGTAACAACGTATGACCATCGACCAAGGGCAAGTATCTATGGTAGTATAACTTATGGAATAGAAAAGGGAAACTGGTCGTGGGTACCTAAGGAAGGAAATCCTAGTGTCTTTTCATTCTTCCCACGGGGTGGCCATTCTTATCTTTCTAGTACCTATCACAAGTTAAAAGCCATCTTCTATTGCGAAAGGATGCATACTTTTGTTAAGAATTTTACCTAAGAATGTGATACATGTCAGTGCTGTAAACACAATTTGTCTGAGCACCCTGGATTCTACACCCATATATTTCTAATTCCAAATGGGACTTGGTAGTCACTTTCCATGGACATCATTGTACAATTTCAGTTTTT
>JAOSBK010000007.1:27759927-27772510 GCA_027568895.1 Erythroxylum shatona
AGCTGCTACACTCGCCAAAAATTGTCGCATACACCTCTTGCTTTTTCTACACTTACGTGTTTTGATGGACTTCCTCAACAACTAGGAGATGTCCACGTGTATTGATAGGCTTCAAGGATTCCACAATAAATAGGAGATCTAAACAGCATGTATATTTAAAAAGGACTTCTACAATGATTAGGATATGTGCACAAATCTCACTTCAACTAAATAACCACAACTTTAATTCCACCATAATTAAGATTCTATATGTCTAATTTAAAATGTCAAAACTAAATAAAAGATATATATAATATATCTTAACACAATTCATTTTTATTTATTATATTTTCTATTACATTAGCATTAGTTAATGATATCGATTCAATGAAGCTTATTAGTATCAGTCTTACATTTTGTTTGTGGTCTGAGAAGAAATATGTCTGTGATTTTGTTATCACTATAATTTTAGAAGAGTTCAATATTATATTGTGAAAATTGACCGGATTAGAGCAGATTCACAGCTAAATAGGACTAAGAGAAATAGTAAAGAACACAGATTTTACGTGAAAAACTCTCAAATTAGGGTGAAAAACTACAAGTAAGGATAGAAGACTTTTAGTACTGAGAAAACTGGAGAATTACAAGAAAAAATTAGACCAAAAAATACACAAGATATTTTTGTCTCTCTCTCTCTCTCTTTTCTCGCTCACCTCACTCTCTCTTCTCTCTTTTGTATGCTTGCTTCCTATTTATACGCAAGAGATATGCGAGATAGATGGCTATTTAGCCAGCTATCCTCTTTCTTCAGTCAACTTTGGAGGCTTTGGAAGCTTCAACTACCATACCTACCATTGTTGACATATTAACTATGTTCACTTCAGAGTAAGAGAATAATACATTGGAAAATCATTAGTTAAAAATTAATTAATATTTTAATAAATTTATAAACGTTTTTATCTCAATTATCTTTTCTAATATAAAAATTTGAACACTCATCTTCTATGCGAGGCCACGGTTCTACTTCTATATTCCTATAGTTCAAAGAAATGTGTTTCGGTTTTGATCAGGTATTAAACATATTTTATACGAATTCCTTGTACGAATTCTTTGAACTTGGAGCAACTTTCCATTAGAATTCCTTGTACGAATGAACCTTTGCTTTGAATAAATAAAAACAAGCAGCTATATTTCGCGTGCAAGACTGTTACTCTGTTCGTATTAATTATCAATAACTACATCTGGCTAGCTGGCAAGAAAATTTGTGCATATGCTTAAACTTAAAAAGTCTTGGAAAATGGAAAGAGTTATAAAGTCCAAACTGATTAGTTAACTAAACTGGTTTGTTCACCTACGCCCAATTATGTTTCCTCTAAATTGAGGAGAAAACAAAGGTTAGTGCAGAAGTACAGACTGTGTTCCTCGAGACCAGCCAAATGACAGTAAGTTCGTTTAGTTTAGTATTTTCATTATGAAGTTTTCTTCAATAAGTTTGTTCTACTTGTGTACAGGATCAGGAACGATATGTATAGAATAAATGTAAACATGTGTGTATGAGGTTCAATTAACCTGACTAAGTCAACAACAGAATATAAATTTGTCTGTAATCTCGATTAGTTTAAAGTTGGACATAACCAAGTTGACCAGCTATCGTTTGATAAAAACTTTTCCTTGTTTGTTTGTGCATCCATTTGTTTTTATTTCAGGTTATTTATAGATATTATTTTTATAAATTAATAGTTGGTACGTTAATAACTTTTATTATGTTATTTACTGACAAGGTCATATAGGGTTTATCGTTTGGCTCCAACATTCTTTCAGGAGTAGTAAATCCGGGCAGTTTCTTGGCACATGTAAAAGATATCAGCAACTATAAGTTACGAATCATAGCACAATATGTCAACAATGGTAGGCATTTAAGCATGGGAGCCATTGAAGCTTCCAAAGTTGACTAATATTGAGGATAGCCAGCTATCTCCAATTTATCCTGCTTATAAGTAGATGAACGAAGAAAAAAAGGCAGCAAAATAGAAGAGAAAAGAGGGAGTGAGGTTAGAAAAAAAAGAGAGACAAACATAGATACAAAAATATTATGTATATTTTTAAGTCTAGTAGCACAATATGTCAACAATGGTAGACATTTAAGCATGGTAGCCATTGAAGCTTCCAAAGTTGACTAATATTGAGGATAGCCAGCTATCTCCCATTTCTCCTGCCTATAAGGAGATGAACGAAGAAAAAAAGGTAGCAGAATAGAAGAGAAAAGAGGGAGTGAGGTTAGAAAAAAAAGAGAGACAATGAGAAATACAAAAATATTATGTAATTCTTGCCTGTAATTTTTATCCTTATTTGGGAGTTTTTCACGTAAAATCTTTGTGTTCATTATTATTTCTCAGTCTTATTTAGCTACAAACCTGCTCTGATCCGATAAATTTTAACACAATAAACGTACCAGTTACAACCCATTGAAAATGTTGCAATACTACTTGTTCTTTCCAATTCTCTGCATTCCGTTCCTCATCTTAATAAAATGGCCGTCGAATGTTATTAAACAGAAAAATCTGCCACCTTCACCACCAAAGTTGCCGATTCTCGGAAACCTTCACCAACTGGGATTGTATCCTCATCGATACCTACACTCGCTAGCTCAGTCTTATGGATCTTTGATGATGGTGCAATTTGGCAGCACGCCGGCGCTCATTGCCTCGTCTGCAGATGTTGCTCGAGAAATCATGAAAAACAATGATCTTGTCTTCTCAGACAGGGTAAAGCTAAGTATCACAGATAAACTTCTGTATGAAGGCAAAGACGTGTCCACAGCACCTTACGGTGAGTATTGGAGGCAGATGAGAAGCATTTGCGTGCTTCAGCTTTTGAGCAACAAAAGGGTTCAGGCTTTTCGCAGTGTAAGAGAGGAAGAGGTAGCTATTCTTGTTAGGAAGATCAAGGAATCTTCAGTTTCGTCTTGTCCAGTAAACTTGAGCGAAGCGTTTGCGTCTCTCACAAACGATGTGGTGTGCAGGGTGGCTTTGGGAAGAAAATACAGTGATGGAGAACAGGGGAGGAAGTTCAAGGAGTTACTAGGAGAGTTCATGATTTTATTAGGAAGTTACAGTATTGGAGACTTCATTCCATGGCTTAGTTGGGTCAATTCTCTCACTGGTTTTGATGCTAGAGTGGAGAAAGTTGCCAAAGAGTTTGATGAGTTTCTGGACGGAGTAGTTGAAGAGCATGTAAATCATCGGAAACAAAGAAACAATATTCCAGATCAAGTTGATAGAGATGGCCATGAAAAGGATTTGGTTGATGTTCTACTTCAGCTTCAAATGGATGACATGGCTAGCTTTCCCCTTACAAACCACAGCATCAAAGCTATCATCTTGGTATGAATATCTTCATCTCTTGCATATATACTAATGTAAGTTCAAAAGCTAAAGAACATGTACAAATCCTGAGTTGCAGGATATGTTTGCTGCTGGAACTGATACGACTTACACAGTCCTGGAATGGGCCATGTCTGCACTAATAAAGCACCCTAGAGTAATGAAGGAATTGCAGAATGAGATTAAGCAAACAACCCTCAACAAATCGAAAATAACAGAGGCAGATTTGGAGAAAATGCCTTACTTAAAGGCAGTGATCAAAGAGACTCTTCGGTTATATCCTCCAATCCCATTATTGGTTCCAAGAAAATCGACCCAAGATGTGAAAATAAAAGGTTATGACATAGCTGCAGGGACAGTGGTGTTTACCAATGCTTGGGCAATTGGAAGAGACCCTGAGATATGGGACCAACCTGAAGAGTTCAGGCCGGAGAGGTTCCTGAATACTTCTGTGGATTTCAAAGGTCATGACTTTCAATTGATTCCATTTGGAGCCGGTAGGAGAGGGTGTCCTGGAATTTCATTTGCAATTGCAACCAACGAGCTTCTGTTAGCAAATCTTGTGAATCTGTTCGATTGGACTTTGCCTGGTGGGGCTAGTGTTGACGATTTGGACATGAATGAATGTTCTGGTTTTACCAGCCATAGAAAAGCTCCTCTAATCGCTGTAGCAACTTCAGGTTCTCTAAATGGGAGCGGTGGCAGTAACCATCATCCGTGAACTCCAAGCTTTCAGCTAGTGACTGCAAAAAGTAGAAATTTTGTAGATTTAAAATTACAAAAACTCAATATGATCTACGAATTGATTTAAGATGTAATAATAAGAACACGAGTAATATGCAATATAGTATAGAGATAAAATAATACAATTTGTTGCTTTGTGTAGCTTTGCTTATCTCTACCGGTAAACATGGTGTTATTAATCATTTCTCAATGTAAATCACTTGTTCTTTAGATTCCAATCGCTTTTCTACAAGCTAGCTCAATTTACATAGGGTTTACTTTATTCCGATGTAAATTGAAGCCATTGTAACTAATTTTTTAACGAATCAACAAGAGAATTTAATATTTGTTTTAATTTTTTTGGACAATGAATTAATTATTATTGACCATAGCAAAGCAATATCCATCATTACAACTTTTCTAGGATCTGCTCAAAACTATGCATCAACGCAATATCTCAAAGAAAAAAATTGACGACAGTAAGCAGCTACTTCAGTTTACAAAAGCCATATGTTCTTTGCTTCTATAGATAGAGAATTGCCTCAATTAATACAATTCTAATCCAGTCGATAGTATCTTTTGGTAGATGTTTGCCTGTAGCTTCCCCTCTATATATTCGTCTCTTCCTTTCCTTCCATAGGGAGTGAATAGTCATAGTGAACACTGTGATGTAGATTCTGCCATTGTGCTTCTGGCTTTTTGCTTTTCTGATGATCCACTTTAGAACTTTAGACCAGTCATAAGTTGAGAAATAATCTGCAAGGTTGTGCATGATTTTGCTCCAAATTGTTCTGGAATATTTGCATTGGAAAAACAAGTGATTTCTATCCTCATCTGCTTCCTTGCATAGTTCACAAATCGAATCAAATGTACCAAACCATCTATTTTTAGTTATGAGTACGTTTTTGAAGGATAGAATAAAATCCTCTAAAGCAACCAGAACGAACACATATCATTCTAAATTAGTGAGGAAGCTCTTGCAATGAGGGGCATTATGTTAATCAGTTGATCAACTTCTGTTCTCTAATCCAATGGACTAAACTCAGTGCAATTGTTAAACCAGATTTATATATTATCCCCATTTCCTAATCTGTGCTTTAACTAACGATAAACCTTGTATGTCAGCTTTAGCATGTGAATGAAACTCTAAGAAATGTCCCTAGTGATAGAAATCTGCCAGAAAGTTTGGTTTCTAAGGTATGTGCCATGAACGTATTTAATCCATATAGCATTTTTATTAAAAAAAAAAAGGCCTCTAAATCCCTTTGCAAGTAAAAGACATTTTGTATTAGGTGATAGGAATAATTCCTAATCCACCCTGATATTTTGGAATAGCTCCCTCACTCCATCTGACTTTAGCCCCTTTTGCATTTTTTGCTTTCCCTTACCATAAAAATTCTTTGAATATTCAATCAAGTTCCTTGATTACTCTCCTTGGCAAGATAAGGTGAGTTGTCCAATGGACATGAATGTTGGTTAATACTGAAATGATCAATATGGTTCTTATGGTAAGTGAAACAAATCTACTTTGCCAAACATTGATTTTGGCCTTACACTTCTTAATTAAGGTAATGCAATCAAAATATCTAGGCATAGCAAAAGAGATGGAAACACTAAGGTATTTGAAGGGTAAGGATTGAAGATGGAGCCCAACTATTCTGCTAAGATCATCATAATTTCTAACATCTATTGAACAATACAAACAGATCTTTACAATGTTAATTTTTAACCTTAACCATTTAGAGAAAATATGTAGAATGTCCATTAGTATGCCAAATGATTGCATATCAACTTTAATAAATAAGATAAGATCATCTGTAGATATTAGATGAGTGATTTTAAGTTCATTACAATTGTGGTGTAGCTGGATTCTTCCATTACAACTTATAAGTTTAGTGAGCATTCTAGATAACCCTTCCATTACTGGGGTAAATAGATAAAGGGATAGTGAATCCCCTTATCTAATTCCCTAGTACTTTTAAAAGGTATAGTGGGGACATCATTAACAAGGATGCTAAATGAGGGAGATATGACGTACACCATAACTCTAGTTGTGGATTGACTTAGAAAATCAAGTGCTATTAAACATGCCCGGATGAAGCTCCACCTTATTGTATCAAAGGCCTTGAAAAATTCAATTTTCTATAGGCAACTGTTGATCCTTTTACCACAATTATAATCTTTGGCATTTCTTACATTAGGAATACATTATTCCCTAATGATTTTCCAACTATTGAGGATCCTTGTGCAAGATTGATTACTTCTTTCAGAGCTTCTTTTAATCTGCTTGCTAGTGGTTTGATGATGACTTGTATATTACAGTATAATAGGAAATTGGTCTGAAGTCGACTAGAGAAGAGGGATTCAATTTCTTGGAAGTAAAACAAATATATGTGTGATTCAAGTCTTTCAACATTTAGGTATTATTTAAGCATCCCAACACTGCTTCAAAAGACAAATTACCTATTATCTCCCAAGAATTCTGAAAGAACCAAGCAGTAAATCCATCAGGACCAGGTGATTTTGAGTGGTGCATTTTGAACAATGTTTTTTGATGTCAAGACTAGTGAATGGCATATTCAAAAGCTCCTTGAGATCTAGGTGTGAAATAACCTTTTTGTCCGATTGTCGCCTTGGGTTATTTCAAAAATTTAACCAAGGATTACATATAGCGTAACCTCGAGTCATTCTCTTTGAGAAACCAAAAGATGAAATTAATTTCCTACATAACTAGATGCAACGCAACCTAGACTATAAAATGGGGTTTGATTTGAACAATTACCACTAAAGTTTGCAACGAATGATAATAAACACTAAGGACTTGTTTTTGATATTTTTAAAATTAAAATGAGTAATTTGAAATGACAATGAGTGAATTAAATAAGAAGACAAACATAAGTAATTAACAATGATAAACGCAATCCTTCAGTTCAATAGCGCAGGCAATCATCACTCAAACAGATATGGGAGTTAAAACAATTAAAATAATAATTAAAATCGAGCTTTTAATCTAACAACCGAGCCACCTCGAATTGTTACAAAAATATTTTTCAAAAATTCCAATTTACTAACTGCCACCAGACTAGTAAAATAACACTAAGGATACTAACACCAATGCTCGACTTTTATGCAATAATTAAGAAACAGAATTAATGCTAGCAATAGATAAAATGATCCAAATAATTCAAGCCACCTTGAATAATCACCAATTTCGTTAAAATCTCAATACAAAGTTTTGACCCAAAACAAAGTAATGAAATTAAACCCAAAATCAACACAATATCAATCGCTAAACATTAATCCAGTCACAAAATCTTCCAATTCAAAAATATAATCAAAACACAACTCCAAATAATTAAATAGTTATGCTAAGATCTAGGAATAGCTAATTAATTAAATGGATAGAAGATAAATACAGTATAAACTCTCCTATAAAATTACAAGCTCCTGCCTTTTCCATTAAACCAAAGGATTAGGATATATTAGCCACAAAAATTCATTGGAGATGTTGTGAAAAATGAGCTTCGACGGCTAGCCATGCAAGGTGGGAGTGAGGGTTTCGGATTTGTGAAGACAGCAATGAAGAAATCCAGATCTCCTTCCTACACTGCCTTCTCCTTTATTTTTGTTTTTTTCCTTCTCTTATCTCCACACACTACTCTCAAATACAGCCCACGCAGACCCCTAGTCTTGTAGCTGATTAGACGATTTATTTTTCTGATTTCTGGTCCACGCCTAGTCTCTCTACACAGACGCACATTGCACACACAATGCACATCATGCACAAGCCAACTTCCAAACCTTTTCACCTTATTTCTCCTTGCGCCACCTGCACTCCACAACACAACGCCACACATGACTCACATTCTTTCCTTTTATTTTTGCTCTTTTTCCTTTCCTCAAGCAGCTTGCACACCACCCAACTCCTAGATCCATGCACACACAGCCTAGCTCCACTTGCACCGCCTGCTCCTCTCTTCTCTTTTATCTTTTGTTTCATTGTGATCGTTCTTTTTTTTCTTGTTCCATGTTTTGTTCACCCAAAACCCTTGCAAAACTCCTCTTTATGGCATCGTTTTCTCCTCTTCAATGTCCCGTTGCAACGTTGTCGTTTTCTTTTGGTTCTTTCTCCAACTATTTTAATGCCTTATATCACCACTACTTAATCTTTCTTATTTTTTTCTCTGTAATTTTTCAAATACCATACAATAAAAATTACAAATAATAGAGCATCAATTGTCCAAAATTCAATTTATTTTAATTAAACCAAAATACGACAATTATGCCTCTATAATTACAAATTAAATGTAAGGCACAATAATTCAAATAATAATCAAATAAAGCCATAAAAGCCACTTTTAGTAACAAAAACTCATCCAACTTATATGAAAATATATATGGATAAATGAGTTTGTCAAAACTAAATATACAATAGAAGATTTCTTTACCTTTGACATTAGGGACATAGTCAAGAAAAAGAAACTATCATAATATAATTTTATGTAGTAATGAGAGCCTCTAATATAATTCTATAATTTGTAGGCCATCTCTATATATAGTACATATAATCTTATCACTTTACAAGTAGGTGATGAATTTACTAACTCTGATTCAAGTATATGAGATGATAGATACTAAAGGATGGAAAAACATTGATGCTAACCCTAAAATAAATAAATGCTGCATATATGATAAATATTGAAGGGTCAAATGCCAAGGATATGATAGGAGAGATTAGAGGTAAGCTAGGATAAGAATTTAAGTGACTTAAAGTAGGAAGACCTAAAGATTGTGAGATATTTGAGACAAAGATGAAAAAAAGATATAAAGAAATTCTTGCTAAAAACATGGAAATTTTTATGTGGTGTCTAACGGATATGTTAAAGGTGAGCAAGGAAGTAATATCCCTTAAGTTAATATGATGATCCGCTCTTTAGGCCAATAAAATAAAATAAAGGGAATTTCATAATAAAAGACTTCTAGATGTAGGGCTTTATTAGAGAACTTAACCACCATGAGTGACTTGCTAACGTGGTTATAATTAAGAAAGAAAATAGGATATATATAATGTGTAAACACTTCATAAATTTAAACAATGCATACCTAAAAGATAGCTACCCTTTAGCAAAGATAGATCAATTGGTGGACGCCACTTCAAATCACTAGACTTATAAATTTCTTGAATTCCTACTCAATATATAATCAAATCAAGATGATAGAAAAAGAAAAAAAATTATTTATCTCAAATAAGGGTATCTGCTATTACAAATTCATGCCTTTTTATCCTAAAGAATGTTATGGTATCTTATCAAAGGTTAGTAAACTTATTCTTTTGTAAACAACTAGGGAGAACCATGGAAGCATACATCAATGATATGATTGTAAAATAAACATAAGAGGAAACTATGTTACCAACTTGGAAGAATGATTTATAACTATGAAACTATGATATGAAATTAAACCCTAAAAAATGCATATTTAGTGTTACAGTGAGCAAGCTCATCATATCTATAGTCACCCATATATGGAAGTTAATTTGTAGAAAATTGAGGCCATCTTCTGCATAAAAGCAATTAGAAACAAGAAAGAAGTAAAAATGTTAACATACAAGATAACAAGCTTATCAAGATCCATCTTAAGATATGTCGATTGATACTTTCCATTTTTAAACTATTAAAAGGTTTCTTCAAAAGTATGAAATTATTTTTGATCCTAAACATAAAAGAGTCATTACATCTCTACATAGTTGATTCAAATAAAGCCATCATCTTTGTTCTGATTAGGGAAGAAAACAAAACCCAAAGGCCAATATATTATGTGAACAAGATATTACAAGGCCAAGACTTAAACTATTTAAGGCTAGAAGAAGAGGTGTATGTGTTACTTATTATTGTAAGAAAATTAAAGCTTTATTTTTTAGGTTTATACCATTTCAGCAGAAGTTGGCTAAAAACTTTATATAAAAAATATAGCCATTAATTCAAACTCGTAACACATACAAGGTAAAAGAAGACAAACAAGTAAAATATAAAGAAATTTTTAAGAAAATAAAAGAAAGTATACATGTAAGGATTAAGTTATTACTTAGGCAACATAATTACAAGTTTGATCACATATGAAAAATAGGATCCAACAACAATGTCATCCCTCGAGGAACTTTCCATAAAAAGTAAGAAAAGCTAATGATATTATAGGTTAACTAGGTAGCAACAATACAAGAAGTTAAAGCATATTAGACATATATAAGAAATTTCCTTAGGTCTAAGAGAATTCTCTTTAACTCCCTAACTTATAGAGAAAACTTGTAAGCCTAAAAGCCTCAAATCTAAAAGAAGTTCCTTCAAATTCCTACTTTATCAAGAAAGTCCTATATATTAAAAGGCCTTAAATCTATAGGAAATTAATTTATCTCCTTAGCTCATAAAGAAAACCCTACATTTTTTAAAGCCTATGACTCAAAAGAAGTCCCTTAGCATAAAGGAAAACCCTAAAGTTTATGACCCTTATATCTAACATAGGTTTTTTTCATAGATATCGATAACTGATCCTAAAGCAATAATAGGATGAAAATCATTGGAAATTAGTTAAAAATTCAAATTTGTTAAGAGTGTTATACATAGATCAAGTTAACTTAATATATTTTCATTAGAAAATTGTCAAGGTAAAAGAGCTAATCTCTATAAGCCTATTAGGTTCTCTTATATCCTTCCTTTATAATTTTGATAAGACAAAGGAGCTAGACTTTGTAGGCCTATCAAGTTCATGAAGGCTTTAATAATTTGTTAAGGCAAATGAGATAGATTTTGCAAGCTTATCGGATTTGTTAAATTATCTTTCAAAGTTTGGTAAGATAAGGGATTTATATTTTTTAGACATATCATATTCATTAAACTATCTTTTAAAATTTAGTAAGGCAAGGGATTTAGATTTTGTGGACCTAGCAAGTTTATTAAATTATGTTTCAAAATTTGACAAGGAAAAGAAGCTAGACTTCCTATATCCTTTAGTTTATTTGAATATTATATTCTAAGTTTATTAAATATTAAACAAGCCCAAACACATCAGGATAAAAAATTTAAAATTTATCAAATTAAAAACATTGTTAGACATGTGCAACTATTTGTACTTTTACACCTTTAAAGATAAAGGGAAAATGAAAAAAGAAAAAGAAATAAGGGGTTAGATAGAGAGAGTTTAGAAATGCAAGATTATCATTGATAGGTTGAGACACACTTCTCTCGCAGGATCGATAACTTCAACATCTCCATCAATCCTATTGAATTTATTAGTCTTCTTGTTTTGAGTTGGTTTAGGCGTAGAGGAAACCTTAGTAATGTCTAGATTTTAAAAAAGATAGATCTTTGAACTGCTTTTATGCAACCTCCTATATTCCTTATTATCGTAATTATAATTTTCAAAAGAATTGGATGCCAAATATGAAGTCATCTCCCTAAATCATATATACTTTCCCCTTTAATTTAACCCTTTCCACTTTTAAGCCTACCCTGTCTATCCTATTTCTCTAACTTATTGAGACACTTGAATAGTTATTTCACGATACCCTACTTCTCTTGCTTAAAGGCCTCCATGTTATTGTAAGTCCTTTAAGGAAACACTCTCAGCCTATTCTTAATACTTGGAAAAACTATTAAGTTCTCTATACACATTCATAAATTATAAATATGAAAGTGATAACTTAAAAGAAGAAAATATAATGTCATACTTAATAAAAAAGATAAAATCTTGATAACTTAGGTAAAGTTATCCTAAAAACATGTCTTTTAGAGAACATGCTAAAAAAGTTGACATTTATCTTTGTCAAGTTTTAACTATCCTTGTAAGTGAAAATCCCATGAACCATCACCTCAAACTGTTAAGTCAAAATGACTTTACATATATGATTTTGATGAAGAACAAATAATCTAAAACAAAAGCAGACGGAAGTAGAAAAACAGACGGAAGCTAAAAAGCAGACGAAAGATGAAAAACAGACGGAAGTAGAAAAATAGACGGAAGCTGAAAAGCAGACGAAAGTTGAAAAACAGCCGAAAGTTGAAAAACAGACGAAAGTTGAAAAACAGACGAAAGTTGAAAAACAGACAGAAGCTGAAAAGCAGACGAAAGTTGAAAAACAGACGAAAGTTGAAAAGCAGATGGAAGCAAAAGCAGACGAATAAAAAAGAAGACGAAAGCAAAAGCAGACGATAGAAAGCAAACAGAAGCAAACCATGTCAGAATCAAGAATCAGTTTGAGCTAGTTACAGAACTCAACTGATTAACCGCTTCTTTCAAGAAACAAGATTAAAGAAGCAAGAAACAAGAATCAAGAAGCAGTTGAAGACGAAGGCTATAAATAAGAGTCGAAGTCGAAGATTGAAAAGTTACATTACTTGAATACACGCGCACGCAACAACAGTTACAAAAGCTTACTTGAGAGTTTATTGTGCAAATAGCTAGAGCTATCTTACTGTAACAAAGCTCAAAAATCTTTCTGTAAG